>JAEIJG010000409.1:0-29103 GCA_037289395.1 Beauveria scarabaeidicola | reverse complement strand
TAACTCTAATACTAAGTATATAAGTAATAATAAATAAGAATAAGTAATTAATTTTATATATTTCTATAATAAAGGTAATAACTCTAAAGATAAAGTTAATCTTATATATTTCTATAATAGAGGTAATAGCTCTAAAGATAAAATTATAGTATATAATATTAAAGAGTTATTTATAATAAAGCTAGAATATTAAGTTATTAAAGCTATTATAAAACCTAGTATAATTACTCTTTAAGAGAAGTATATCTTTATATATATAAGAACCTTAATTTATTTTATAATATAAGGGCCTTACTTTAAAATCTACCTTAATATAAGTACTTTAAATATACTTATTAATAAAGCCTAGCTCCTAAAGTATAATAATAACCTAAAGTTTTAATTATAACCCCTAAAACTAGTAAAAGGCATTAAATTATCTTTTAATATTATAGAAACTATTACTTTTAACTTTTATATAGATACTTATTTACCTAACTAAGGTAATATTCTTATATATATTATAACTAGTACTAATATTATTAAAAGACTTAGCCCCTTACTTTTATTAAGTAATGTTTTTTTATATAAATATAAAGTAAAAGTAGATTATATCTAAGAGAGAGTTACTTTATATAGTATATAGAATACTAAATTAAATATATAAATCTTTTATTATAAGATATTAAATTAAATTTAATAGAATATATATACTATAGAAGACTTTATTATTAAGGTAAGATAGTAGGTACTTTTTAGTTACTTTATAGAAGGACTAAATAATTAAGAGAGCGCTTTATAAGTGATTAATATATTATTTCTTTATATATTATAAGGCTACTTATAATACTATAATAGATACTAAGACCCTTAAATATATTATAGTCTATAATTACTAGTAAGAGGATATTTTTATCTTAAAGTATATACTTCTTAGTAAATTAGAAGCCTATATAAGAAATAAGACTACCTTTTATATTAAATTTAAAGAAAACGCGTATAATATACTATATTAGGCCTATATAATAATAAAGGTAATAGCTAGAGGTCTAGTATTATCTACTAAGATATAGGTTAAAACTAATAATACTATAGATTCTTAGAATCTCCCTAATATAAATATAAAGATACTAAACTATAGTGTCTTATAACTAGTAGATATATTAACTATTAAAAATAGCTTTAGAGTAAGTATCTCTAATATAAAGCCTAACTTTACTAAAGAACTAAAAGAAATAATAGATAAATATAATATTTATTATAATAAAGGCCTAATTCTTATAGCTAATAATAAAAAGATATATATTAACTTAATTAATAAATAGTAAAATTAGAAGTATAATATTAGGTTATACCCTCTTAGGATTAAGGATTAAGAAGTTCTTAATAAGTACTATAATAAATTAACCGCCTAGGGTAAGCTTAAGCTAATAATAGACCCTATACTAATCACTTACTTAGCTTTTATTATATAGTAGACTATAAATAATAAGAATAAAGAAAGAATTATTATTAACCTTTAGCCGCTTAATAAGATAATAGTCTTAGATATATACCTACTACCTAACTAAAGTAATATTATAAATAGTATTTAAGGGAATAAATACTACTTTATATTTAATAATAAAAGCTTTTACTTCTAATTTAGCGTTTACTTACTATATTATAATAAAATAGTAGTTATATTTAAATAAGGTCTTAAAGTTTCTAATATTATATTAATAAGATTTAAAAATACCTTAGTATATATATAATAATTTATAGATAACCTTTTTTATACTTATACTTATTATATTAAGATCTTTATTAATAATATCCTTATATTATTAAAAATAAAAGAGGAGTATTAAAAGCACCTAGAAATCTTCTTATAAATAATAACTAAGAAAAGGCTATATATATCCCCTAAGAAGTTATTTATTATATTTCTATTAATATAACTACTTAGTTTTATTATTAATAGCGCTAGTATTATTAAAATAGATAATTATCTCTAAGCTTTTATTAAGCTTATTATACCTTATAACCTCTTTAAGCTTAAAACATTTATTAGTATAGCTAGATTTATTTATATAAGAATTCCCTAGTATATGCCTTTACTAAAGCCACTATAAGCCTATAAAACTAACCTCTTAAAAAATATAAGAGATTTAGGAAATATTATCTTAGGGCTATTAAAGTTAATATACTAGAATAAAGTATAAAAGGTTACTTTTACTATTATAGATATTAAAAAAATAGCCTTTATAAATCTTTAGAAATACCTTTTTATATAATTTTATCTTTATTATTATAACCTAAATAAGTATCTCTTTTTTAAGCTAGATACCTATAAGGATAGATTTAGCCTTTATATATTCTAACTTAATAGTAAATAAGATAGAAAAGATATTCTTAATAAGGATATTCTAGTAATAAAACTAAGACCTTTAATATTTCTATTATACCTAATATTAAAAGTTAAATAAGTATATAGATTAATAGAAGTAAAAGTTATTATAGTAAGATAAGCTATTAAAAAGCTTTATTAAATAGTCTAATTAAACTAATACCTAATAAATATAATTATAGATTATATTATAATAAAGGGTATAGTAATATATATATTACTTATAATAATAAACCTAAATAAAGTAAATCTAAAATTAGTAATAATTACTAACTATCTATTTTAATTTTAGTTATAAATCTTCTATATACTAGGTATTCTAAATATTATCCTAGACACCTTATCCTAGCTACTATAACACTAGCCCTTATACTATATTATAAATAATAGTATATATAATAAACTTAATAAATCCACTAATATATTCTATACTTAAGCTATTAAAATAGCCTTATACCTAAAATTTTATATAATATTAGTTAATAACTACTAAGAGGATCTAAAATATAAGAAGATTATTAAATATCTTAATAGCTACGCTAAGTAGGACTTTATATTAATACTAGTAGTAACTAGGTAAAAGTATTAACTATAGCTATTAATTAGCCTATAGGAGTGAATAGATAATAGGTTACTATATATAGTAAACCTATAGGGTAAGTAGAAACTAGTGATCTCTTAGAGCCTATTTAAGGCTATTCTTAGTATTATATATAATAATAAGTATTATTTTAGCCTTAAATAAATATATATTAAGCTTTAAGATGTTTTTATATAAGGAATAGCTAAATAGATTAAAGCCTACCTAGTATACTACCCTATATATAGAGAGAATTTAATTAATAGAAGAGCCACCCCTAGTAAATTATAACCCTTTAACTACCCTCTAGCGCTATTTTATATAATTTTACTAGATTTTATAACTAACTTACTAATAGTATTATTAAAAGGTATACTATAGGCTTATAGTAAAAGTAATTACCTTAATATACTTTACCTAGTATCTTATTAGTTCTCTAAGAAAACCCTACTACTAGTTAGAAATAATAACTATATAGTAAAAAACTAGGCTTAATTACTTCTTTAAGGATTAATATTATATAACTAGGGCTTACCTTATTAAATTATTAATAATAAAGACCTAAAATTTACTTTTATTATCTAGATAGAGATATTTTATATACTTAGAGCTAGATTTAATATATTAATTATATATTATACTTAGACTAATAGGTTATTAGAATATAAAAATTAGACTATTAAATTAGTAATATAATATTATATTATAATAAATCTTACTATTCCCTAGCTATTAATTCTACCTACTTTATAATATAACCTAAATAATACCTATTCTATACTAATTAGGCGTAGTCTAAATAAAATAATATATAGATTCTAGCCTATATCTATAATTAATACTATTATAGGTATAGGTTACTAGGTAGCTATATTTAATACTAAAATACTTATAAAACTATAGAAAATATATACTTATAAGGCTTATCTTAGCCTTATAGTTAGTTCTACCCTTTAGAAGATATAATATAATATAAAATATAATATATTTAATATATATATTAGTAATAAAGTTTATCTTTAACTATATAAAGAATATATACTACTAGGGAACCTAAAGTGGAAATAGTCTATAGCTAGGGCTAGTTTATATAAGGTAATTAAGGAAGTCTACCCCTAAGCCTATAGACTTAATCTTTATAGTAATAGTTATATCTACCTAATAGTTAATATTACTTATCTTTAAAAACCTTATTAGGGTTAAGACCCTTTTAATAAGATAAAGTAAGCCTTACTAGTTATTATAATAGATAGTAAAGAATATTAAGAACTTAACTAAATTATTATATACTATAATAATTACTAAAGATAAGAGTTCTTAGTTAAATAATAAGGTTTTACTAATAAAGATAACTCTTAGATTACTAAAAGCATCTTATAAGAAGATACTATAGATATAGTAGATAAGTACCTTAAGGCGTTAAGGCCCCTTCCTAGGCGTAAATAGCTACTAAAGTAATAAAAATATATAGCCTCTTTTAATTATAATAAGATAGGCTATAAATATACTCCTTAAATATAGTAAGAGTATATTACTATAATATATAATATCTACTATAAGACTTTTATTCTAAATAAGTAAAAATACTATTTAAAGTAATAAAATTAGCTATTATATAAATTATATTAGAAATATATATTTATATAAAGGGCTATTAATCTACTAGTTACTCTTAGACTTTTCTCTTATAATATTTTTATATATTTTATAGTTAGTAAGATAATTTAATTAATATAGTTACCTCTATATTAAAAACTATTAGAATTTCCTTTTTATATTCTATTTTATCCCTAGGCTACTTATATCTATAGTCTTAGTTACTTTTCTTATTTTTCTTATATTAGTAAGCTATTTTATTATTATTTTTATTATATAGTCTAGTAGAATTTCTTTACTTCTCCTTAGTCTAAATATTCTTTAGCTTATATAGTTACTTCTAGCTCTATATCCTCTATACCTTAACTAAGAAAAATACTAAAGAAGCTAGTTTAGGCTAATTTAATCTATTCCCTATATAATTAGGCGGATTTAGTGATTTAAGTAGAATTTACTAGTTTATAGAACTAGTTATAGGTAGGTAATAAGAGTAATATATAGTAAGATAATTTCTTAACTAGAACGTTTAATAATATACTTAAGGTTTAGCTTCCTTATAAAGGTATAATAATAATAGCTATTAACTTTAATAATAAAAGTAATAATAGCTATTTAGCTAAAAAAAGCCTAGTAGAGATTCTTTTAGATAATATTTAAAATAATATTACTAAGGATAATAATAATACCCCTAGTAATAATAATATTAATAATACTCTTAGTAATAATAACCCTACTACCTTAGCTAAGCTAGATAATAAGATATATAGTAATAATAATAATTTAATCTTAGATAGTAATAAGGAAGAGACCCTAGGTAAGGCATCTATATATAATAAAAAAGGTACTAAGTTAGCTTAGAATTTAGTAAAATAAATACCTATAGACTTAGTTATAAATAATACTAAGTAATAAGGATATTTATTTACTCTTAACTAGAAATATCCCCTATTTAATATTTATAAAATAAAATTTTTAATTAACTATATAGCCCTTAAATTTAACTACTTAACCTTATAAAGTAATAATTATACTCTAAAAAGTAAGAAGCTTTAGTTAAAGGAGGAAGTAATCTATAATATAAAGTAAAGCTTCTATTATACTAGATATAATACCTTTAAAGATAAACCTAACTAAGCTTACTTACTTATAGACCTTTATATATAAGTTATTAAATTACTAGGTAAAATATTCTATAAGCCTAGTAAGGTTAAGATAGTAACTAATAATTTTACTAGAAAGCTTAAGAGAGATACTAAAAAGGCCTATAATATATATATAAATAGAGGCTAGTTTATTAGAAATAGTAAGCCTAAGTATTTTATTAAATTTCTCCCCTTAAAAGTAAAGCTTCTAGTATTATACTATATAAATCTATTTAGGAATACTAGACTATTTATTATTATAGCTATAGTAGTAATAAATAAGTTAGACTTATATAATATTTTATTAAATATAAATAGTTTCTTTATTATAATAATTATTCTTTATATATCTAATAATATAAACACTATTATTATTACTTAGAGCGCCCTTACTAAGGTTATAGAGCTTAAAGCTATTATAGTTAATATAAACGCTTAGGCTAAAAGTATTAATATAAAGCTTAAAAAAGCCTTTACTCTAGAAGCCTTTACTTAAGAAAATAATAAGGCTAGTATTAACTTAGAGAAAATAAATAAAAAAATCACTATATATATTCTTATAATAACTAATATTATTTCTACCTATATAAAGCTTAAAGTATAATAAGTTATACTTACTAAGGAGTAAAAAGTCCTTAAGACTAAGTTAGAGTATAAAGAAGTAGTTTTATATTAAAAGTTAGATAGTATTAGAGACTAAATTAATATATTAGTAAATAAAATAATAATACTAAGTATTAAAGCTATTAGGGCTTATAAGTTATTTAAAGATATTAATAATAAGTTAATTTTAATTAAAAATAACTTTAGAATAAATAATACTTAGATATAGAAGGATATTAGCTTCTTATAAAGTAATATATTAAAGCTCTAAGTAACTATTAGGAGGTTATTTATAATAATACCCCTAGCGTTACTAACACTAAAGCCTTCTAGTATACTAGAGCCTCCTAGTATACTAAAGGCTAGTATAATTTTAAAAATAGCTATATAGCTAGTCTTTATAATACCTCCTAGCCTAAGTATAATTATAGTATTACTAGCTATTATATAGGTAATCCTAATAATAAAATCTATTAATAATATAAAGGCTATAATACTAGAGGATACTAATATATAGCTAACTTTAGCTATAGCTATTACTAATAAGGCTAAGGCTATATAGACTTTAAAGAAGGTTAGATTTACTCTTATTAATACCTCTAAGGTAAAGGAGCTAGTAACTATAACTAAAAATATTACGCCCGCGGGTAAAGTAGCGGCTAAAAAGACTACTAAATTAGCCACACTTATATTAGCTAATACTACTAAGACCCTAGCTAAAAGAAGATAGAAATATATATTTATTACGCTTTTATTAATAAGAAGTCTAAATCTTAGGAAAAAATTATATAGCTCTAGACTAGCTATAAGCTTAAATACTAGTTAGGTTATATTTATCTTAGTTATAGATAAAAATAATAAGGTAGCTAAACTAGATACTCCTAAGCTAAAGAAATTTAGTGTTTTTAAGAAGCTAAATTAAGAGGGCTATAATTTTATTATTTCTAGTACTATATTATACTTTTATTTTACCCTTTATAGTATTTTTAATTATATAAAGACTCTTCTAAACCTATATAATTAACTTATATATTTATTTACTTTTACTAATAATAGTATAAGAGAGTTTTATTTTTATTTTAATAATAATTACTTTTAATAAGAAATAAAATTAGTATTTTAGTATTTACTTTTAATTTATATAATACTTTAATTTAATTTAGTTAAGATAAATATACTATATTATAATTAATAATAACTACTTAGCTACTTTTTATTATAGCTATTATAAAGAAGGAATTTATATAGAAAAGGATTAGTATATTGTTTTTTTAGATTAATTTTAGTAATAAAGATATTATTATTTTTTCTTTTATTCCACAGCACTTATTACGCCTAAAATAATATAAGTATAACTAAGAATAACTTAGTACTTATACTCTAGCCTATATATAAATAAGTAACCTTTTTATAGCTAGTTTAATAGAATTAACTATTATTCTACCACTTCTATTTACACATTATATAGTAATAGTAAAGGAGTATCTAAGCGATCTTATTAACTACTTATACTACACGGCCAGCCCCGCGCGGGGCCCGGCTAGACCCCTCCGAGAGCTATAGGCGAGGTACCTAAGGGTGGTCGGAGGAGCCTTTAAGGCCACCCCCACTCACCACATAGAGACAGAGCTCGGTGTGCTACTAGTGGACGTCTACCTAATAATGCAGAAGAGTAGAACCCTAAACTAGTAGAAGGCTAACGGGGCCACGGCCTAGCTTTAGCACGCCACCACGTAGGTATTATCCCTAGTCCCGCTCTACTAAAGTAGTAAAAGATAGATTCTACTACTAATAAAAGACCTTTACTAAAACCTACTAAAGATAAGTAAGGGGGTACTAGAGGGAGACTAGTATATACTTAAGGCTTAGGCTAATTAAATATAAAGAGTAAAGTAAAAGTATAAGAAGACTAAGAGCTAAAGGTAAATAAGATAGCTTACCTTATTCTTAGTCTATAAGCCCCTATAGGCTAGGTATAAGGCTAGGGTAACTTTACTCCTTTACTTACTAAGGTATATTAGCTTTATTATAATATAACTATAAATAAAAAAGATTAGGCTAAATACTTTCTTCTATAAATAATAAGTGCTTAGATATAATATAAAGATATATTAATATAGGTATAAGGTAGAGGATATTTATTATATACTTCTCTAATATAAACTTATAGGCTAATACTATACCCTTACTATAGTATTACTAAGGGACTAAAGAGATATACTTTATACACTTAACTACCTAGTTAAGAGTAAGAAAATAGTAAAATAAGTATATAACCTATAGAGGCTAACTTATATAAATATTAGACCTAGGGTAGAACTAGGATAAGATAGATATAGAGTAAGTATAAAGTAGATAGGGAGGAGCTAAGGCCTAATAAAGGGGATACCCCCCCCTAAGGGGGGTAAAATAAAAATAATTAGGAAGAGGGGCCTTACTAGCCCTTACTAGGAACTAATATATAATTAGAGTTAGATAGAGAAGTAAGGGTTTTCCTCTAAAGAGTCTAGTTTTTCCCTTACTTATAAAGATAATAGGACTAGATAGGTATATATAGGCCTAGTTAGTATAATTTAATAATAACTACTTATACTAGTTTTAAATAGAGGCTTATTAATACTAATAAGCTACTAGTCACTTTTATACTATATATAATAAGTATTAGATAACTAGATCTTTAGTCTAATAGCTACCTTATATATTTCTTTATTTATAATATCTTAGTATAAGTATTTTATTAATAATAGGATTTATTTATTATAATATTAATAAAGAGAGATTATAAATAATATTTATATAATAATATATTATTATTATTATTTAATTATACTAATTAAACTATATATCTATTTAGTCTTATTATTATTTATAAGTAAAGGAAAAACTAGAGTTCTTAGAGGAAAACCCTTACTTCTTCTAACTACTTTAGTCTTATATTAGCTTCTAGTAAAGGCCTATAAGGCCTCTCTTCTTAATTAAGTTCCTTAGGGGGGGCTATTAGTTTAGCTATTAGTTTAGACTTAAGTTAGGCCTTTAGCTATAAATTAGCGCTTATAGCTTTAGTCTTTATTTTAGTCTTAAGGGTATAAAGGGGGGTTAATTTTTACTTTTCTAACTAATTTAGTTAATTTAGATTTAAGAAAAAAGGATATTTAATTAAAGCTAAGTGCCTCTATAGTATAGTAGTTCTATACTAGGGAGTTCTATATAGGTTAGGATATAGATTATTAGTTTAAATCTAGCTAAAGGTACCTCTTTTTAATTATTTATTTCTATTCCTAAAAGTATAGTATACTAAAAGCGAGTAATACTATAAGGGTTTAAATAGGGTATAAAGAGAGGTAGTTATAAGGTTAGCTTAGTAAAAATATTATTAAGTATATACTAACTACTATATTATAATAGCTATTATAATAATAATATAAAATTATATATAACTATTATAGATAATAATACCTTAGGGACTTAAGGGGGATTTCTTAGTATATATTATAAGTAAGTAAAAATAATATATTTAGTTAATATAAGGTATCTTAGAAGAGTAAAGATAGTATATATATATATTTAGAAAAGATAGTCTAAGAACTTAGACTAGAAGAATTAATATAATAACTATTAATACTTACTAGAAGTAGTAATATTACTAGAGGTATAAGAAGAATATAGGTTTTTACCTAGGTTAGGTATAGGTTAAGCGTGGTA
Organism: Beauveria scarabaeidicola; assembly: GCA_037289395.1. Classification (NCBI taxonomy): domain Eukaryota; kingdom Fungi; phylum Ascomycota; class Sordariomycetes; order Hypocreales; family Cordycipitaceae; genus Beauveria; species Beauveria scarabaeidicola. Next base: position 19,112 of record JAEIJG010000409.1, on the reverse strand, counting down.
AGGCACTAGGATAGATATTAACTATAGTTTTTCCTATATTATTAAATTATTAAGGTACTTAAAGGTCTTATAAAACTACTAGGAGTATTTGAATAATAATTATTAAAGCTAGGTTATCTCTTAGTTAACTCCTTACTATTTATATAATAGTTTAGTTAGTACTTCTTATCTCTTAACGTGGTTAATAAGCGAGTCACCTAAATAAGTAAGTCACCTACTTTACTTTATTTTTAGTACCTTTTATCTTAGTACTTCTATTACTTAATAACCCTTTATAGAAATCCCTTTAAAAGAGGTAGGTATTATCCTTACCTTTTAAGCTCTTAAAAAAATCTAAAACTAAGCTATAAATAAGCTATATTAATCTATAATATACCTTAAATAACTATATATAACTAATATAATAGTTAGGTTATATAATATAATTTTATACTTAATTTAAAGAAACTTATTAATTTAAAAGAGAAAGTTATAATAAAATATATTCTTTAGTTAGACTTATAAGGACTTTTACTTTATTATACTAATATTAAAGATATAATAAACTAATTACTTATTAAATATAATAATAAATATATTAGAGTATATTAAGTAAAAAACCTTATATAATAATAACTAAAGCTTATTATATATTTTTAATAAAGATATAATTACTAAAAAGCTAAATATAAAGATCTAATTATTATTTATAACTAGTTTATATTCTTAAAAAATATAATTATAAAATATAATATTATAAAGTCTAATATTTATAACTTTAATAAGACTAGGTTTTTAATAAGCTTTATTATAATAAGAATAGTTATTATAAGCTTTAATTAGATTAAAAAAGTAAAAGTAGTAGAGCTTAATAATAAAGAATAAGTTATTATAATTTAAGTAGTAAATTCCTAAGGCTTAATAGTATTATTATATATTATAATAAAAAGGTAAAATTACCTTATATCTTAGTATAAAGAGAAGTACTTACTCTTTAATTAATATATTAATATATACTTAAATAGTTAAATAATAAATAAAATTAATATAGATTAAATAAAGTATTTTTATAAATATATAAAAGATTAAAATAAAAGTACTTATTACCTCTTTATCTTAAATATCTATAAAAGTTATTACTTAACTATATTTAAGCTTTTTTATTAAAAAAATAAGATTATTATTTTTTATATATTTATTTATTTTTCTTATATACTTTAGTCTTTAAATATTAGTTATTTTAGTTTACTTAAAAAGGCTTATAAATAATAAATTAAGGATTTTATAAAGGCTAGTATTATATATATTATTAAAGAAGATTTCCTTTTTATATTTTTTAATATTTTTAGTAAGTCTATTATAAAAAAAAATATCTAAAGTAGTTTTTAAGATATTAGAATTACCTCTTTTAATCTTAAAAAGGTTATTTTTATCTTAGAATTAAAGTTTATAATACTAAGTTTTTTAAACATATATCTAAGTTTAGCTAGTTCTTAAGTTTTTTAAATATTAAATATTATAATTAAAGTAGTTTTATAGTCTTTAGTTCTAAAAAGGTAAATTACTAATTATCTAAATAACTCTTTAATTAAAAATCTTAATATACTTAAAAGAGTAGGAAATAGTATATAACTATATTAAGCCTAACCTAGTAAAAAAAATTAGAAAATAACTTATTAGATATTAAAAATCACCTAAATCTACCCCTAGATAATATTAGTATAAAGCTACTATATTAGAAGTAGTTAAGGTAGATAGTTTATTACTAGAGATATATCCTAATACGCCCTTATAGCTAATAAGTACTATAATAAGCCTAAGGTAATAATAACCTAAATAAGACTAAAATTAGAGAGAAAACTAATTAATAAGCTTTTCTTTTTAATTAAAGATAAATTTAAAGATAAGGTAAAAAGAATATAAGCTAAATATAAATAAACCTAGGCCTAAAATAAGGCTAAAGTAGCCTTAAAAGGGACTAGTAACTTAATTACTTAAGAGGTAGTTTAGGTTATTATAAAAGAAATAGTTATATAAATACTTAAAAAAAACTAAAGTATTAACTAACCTTAGCTTTTAGCTAGTTTATAATTATATATTATAATAGTAATAGCCTAAGACTAGGCTAGCCTTAGGGCTAAACTAGTCTTTATTAAATATAAGAGAGAACTAGTTATTAATATTAAAAGATATATATAAAAAAATAAGAATTACTTTTTATAAGAGATTATTATAATAGTTAATAAGGCTATTTAAGCTAATACTATAATAGTAATATATTACCTCCTCTTTAGGGATATAATACTAATCTTTTATTAAGAGGTAAAAGAATATATAAAAAATAAGCTTTAAGTAAAAGTTATATTTAACCTAAAGATAACCCTCTCTTAGTAAATATATACTATAGTAGTTAAAGTAATATTACTTAATAAGATCTTATAAGATATTATTAACCTTATAATAATACTCTTAGCTTTTAATAAGGTAAATATTATTATTATAAAGGTATATTACCCCTAACTTAAGTCTAAGATATAAACCTTACTTATTATTAGAATATATAATACTAAGATAATAAACTATTTTTATAAATAAAAGGTCTTTTTTAACTCTTAAGTCTTCTAATATAAGCCTTTCTTAAATATAATCTAGCCCTTATAGTACTTTAGGTATTACTAATATAACTATATAAGTAGGTTTTACTAAAATAAAGAATAATATAGCTAGTATACCTACTAAACTTATACTAGGTTTAAGTTATATTTAGTAAAAAAAGATAATAAAAATAAATAATATTTTAATTATAAAGGTAATTACTTAATATAATCCTAAAATTACTTTATTATAAGATAATACTAGGGTTATACTTAAGAAGTATATTACTTCTAACTAATAGAGTTTAAAAGTTATTACCTTAGAGAAGAAAGACCCCTAAGGTCCCTAAGGGCGTTATTACCCCTAAAGAGAGTTAGGAGTATATAGTATTTAAAAGGGTAGCCCTTAGGTCCCTTCTCCTTAGCCTTAATCTAAAGACCTTTCCTAATATAGACTAATATATTAAATTTTAACTTTACTAACCTTAAAATAAGGTCTATAAACCTAGGGTTATTAGTTAAAATCTTATAATATAAAACCCTTATACTTATTATAAATAAAGACTAATTATATTAAATATTATTATTAGCCTTAACTCTTATAATTTAATTATAAGGTAAATTATTACTCTTTTTACTTTTATTATTATTAATAATCTTAGAACTAACTTAAGATATAATTATAACTAAACTAGCCTAGCTTAAATAACTAAATAAAGATTTTCTTATAAAATATTTATAAAGATAATAATAATATCTAATTAGCCTTTTATTAAGAGAATAGCCTAGATATTATTATAATCTAAGAGGTATTATTAAGTAGCCCCTTACCTACCCTCTTATTAGCTTTATACTAGCACTTATAAAAGGGAGGGTAAGTAGTAACTTATATTTATAAGAGGGTTAATAAAGTATCTTAGGAAGTAATAGTTAGAAAAGATATATATTATATTAAATTCCTTAATAACCCCCTTATTTTTATAAATATCTATTTTAAGCTAAGTATAAACCTATATAAACTCTTAAGTAAAATCCTATTAGAAGAAATAATCTTATATATAATAGTAAAGGACTTTAACCTTTACTACCCTTCTTAGGACTTCTATAGTAGAAAGTCTATATTTATAAATAATATAATTAAGGCCTTTACTTATATTAAAACTATATTAATTATACCCTTAAGAATAATAATATAATATTATTATAATTATTATATAAGTACCTTAAACCTCCTTTAGGCCTCCTTAGTCTTAAAAAGTAAATATATAATACTAGACTAAAACCTAGCTAGGTCTAATTATATCTTATAGTTATTAGAGCTTTAGGCTTATAAGTTAGAGGAAAATAAGTTAATAAAGAAATAAAAAAAGATTAATATTAGTTTTACCTTAACTAAGGTAGTAGCTTAGCTTTTAATTATAACTAAACCTCTAATAATAAGACCCCTAAAGGTAAAGGTAGTATATAAGTAACTTATACTAGTAATAAAAGATATTATCCTTAAGGCTATCCTTATAATAGGCCCCCTTTAGATTAGGAGGCTAGAATAGTAAAACTAAAAAACTAGCTAGGTGGTTATTAAGATAAAGAGGACTTAAAGATAAGTATAGAGGTTAAGAAATAAAGTAGACTAAGAGGTTATATATAAAATAAAAAAAGCCTAGTCTTAAACCTTAACTAAGGTATAAAAGGTAGCTTAAAGAATATACCTAGACTTATTAGGTAATATATTAGTATTATAGAAGTAATATAAGTAAATAAAAAGGTTTATAATAAAATATATAGCTAATATAATCCTAAAGCTAGCCTACCTAGGTTATAATACCTTAATATAGTTAAGAGAAGAGAAGGTAAAGGTTTTAGCCTAAAAGTTCTTTTTAGTCTTAGTAGCTATTAGTCTTAAGCCTAGGTATAATATAACCTTAGTTTATAAGCTAGATACCCTTAGACCTTTATAAGATAAAATAAAAATTCTTATAAAAGTTATAATAAATAAAGTTAAAGATATACTTAGAGACTATATAGCCTAAAATACCCTAAGCCTAGATAAGGTCTTATATAAGCTCCTAAAGGCCCTAGGCCTCTCTCTTTATAAGATATTAGTAAAGCTCTTTAATATATTACTATAGTCTAGATACTACCTAACCTAGTACTAAACTAGCTTTACTATAGTCCTTTAAAAGCCTAAAAAGACCTTAGATAACCTCTAAATAATAAGAAAATAGTAACTAATAACCCTCTTTAATATAATAAGTAAGTTATTTAAGAAGATTCTTATTATTTATATTATAACTATAGTAAAGATATACTAGCTTTTATCTAAGGGTTAGATAAGGAATTAAAGATATAAGTTAATAAAAATAGTAATTATAATAGTTATTAAACTAATTTATATAGCTTAGGCTTATAATAAGGCTATATTACTCCTTTAGTTAAATATAACTAAAGCCTTTAATAATATTAACTATAAACTACTTATTTAAGAGCTTTACTAGTTAAGTTACTTAAAGAAGATCTTTAACCTTATCTAATCCTTCTTTAATAAGAGAATAAACTAACTCTAGATTAATAATAATATAATAAAGAAAAGGGTAGTCTAGTATAAAGTCCCTTAAGGCTTATTACTATCTTTAATTCTCTTTATTCTCTTTATAAGCTTATTATATAAAGCCCTTAGGTTAGCCTTAGGCTTATATATAATTAGCTTTATAGATAATATAAACTTACTATATATAAAGAAAAACTATAATAAAACTAAGTCTTAATTAGAAAATACCTAAGTTATATATAAAGACTAAGTAAGAACTTATTAATTAAGTTTTTTTATATTAAAGTTTAAATTATTATACTTCTAATATAAATAAGCCTTAAATCTAGGCTTTTTTATACTTAGAGATAAGGTAATAAAATTATTAATAAATACTTATCTTTTTAAAATAATATTATTAATAAAACTAAAATAGTAAAAGTAAGTTAAGTTTATATTAAAGAAGATCTAATCTATACTCTAAGCCTTATAACTAATAATAAGAAAGTTATAAGGCCTAAAGGTTAAAGAAGTAAAAGATATTTACCTTTAGGGAATTTATTTAATTATATTATTTAAAATAATAATATAATATAACCTTATAACTAGTCTTATATAAGGCCTAGCTAAGCCTTTTTAGGAGTTATAAGTAAGGTATTTATAAGTAGTTAGAGGTACCTTTAAAGCTACCTTTACTTATTATATAAAAACTAAGCTTAATATATTACTAGTAAATATTTACTTAATAATATAGAAGAGTAAGACCCTTAACTAATAAAAGGCTAATAAGGCTATAGCCTAGCTCTAGTATATTACTATATAGGTATTATCTTTAGTCTTTCTTTATTAAAGTAAGAATAAATAGATCTTATTACTAATAAAAGACTTATATTAGAACCTACTAAAGATAAGTAAAGGGGTACTAGAGGGGAACTAGTATATACTTAAGGCTAAGGCTAACTAGATATAGAGAATAAAATAAGAATATAAGGAAACTAAGAGTTAGAGGTAAATAAGATAGTTTACTTTATTCTTAGTTTATAAGCCCTTATAAGCTAGATATAGGGCTAAGGTAGCTTTACTCTTTTACTTATTATAATATATTAACTTTATTATAATATAACTATAAATTAAAAAGATTAGTTTAAATATTTTTTTTTATAAGTAATAAATACTTAAGTATAATAAAAGGATATACTAATATAGATATAAGTTAGAGGATATTTACTATATACTTCTCTAATATAAACTTATAAGTTAGGACTATAGTTAAGACTATATTTTTATTATAGTATTATTAAGAGACTAAAAAGATATACTTTATATACTTAACTATCTAGTTAAGAGTAAGAAAATTATAAAATAAGTATATAACTAATAGAGGCTAACTTATATAAATATTAGGCCTAAAGTAAATCTAGGATAGAGTAAGTATAGAGTAGATATAGAGTAGGTAAGGAGGAGCCTAAGCCTAGTAAAGGGGGACACCCCCCCCCCCCCCCCTAAGGGGGGGTAAAAAATAAAAATAATTAAGAAGAGGGGCCTTACTAGCCCTTACTAAGAACTAATATATAACTAGAGTTAGATAAAAAAGTAAGGGTTTTCTTTTAAAGAATCTAGTTTTTCTCTTATTTATAAAGATATTAAGACTAAATAGGTATATATAGGCCTAGTTAGTATAATTTAATAATAATATACTTAAAAGTTTTAAAAAAAGTATAATAGTTATTATATATAAAGTTATATTCTTATATACTTAAGTATATAAGCTTAAGGTTATAAATAAGTTTATTAGTAAGTACTAATAAGTTAAAAAAACTAGATTATAAACTAAAAGATCTTTTTTTATATAGAATATAAGAGAATTAAAAGAATAAATAAATATAAATAGTTAAATAAAATATAAAATATAAGCTTATAATAATTAAAAGGTAAAGGTTAAAATATATAGTTTATAATATAGTATATATAGTTAGACTAGATATAATATATATACTTATATTATAGATATAGAAACTAGTAAAGAAGAGGATTCTAATTAGTTATAAATGATTTTATTTTATTAGTAAATTATTAATAGTTAAAAGATAAAGGGTTAGAGAAAGTAGGTGATTTGCTTATTTAAGTGACTTACTTATTAACTATATTATCTTAGTACCTTTTAAGTACTTAAGACTTCTTTTAATTAAGTTAAAGAGTATTATATTTACTTTAGCTATATACCTTAAATAGAATTAGACTATAAAAGTAATATTAAGTTTTATTATTATTATTAATTATATATTAGTATTTAACTATATCTTTATAAGTAAAAATAGTATATAATTATATTAAGCCTAATCTAGTAATAAAATTAAAAAATAACCTATTAGATATTTAAAAATATATAAATCTACCCCTAGATAATAATAGCTTAAAGTTACTTTACTAAAGGTAGTTATAATAAATAATTTACTACTAAAGATATACTTAAATATATTCTTATAACTAAATAATATTATAATATACTTAATATAGTTATAATTTAACTAAGACTAAGATCTAAAAGAGAAATAATTAATAAGCTTTTTTTCTTAATTAAAAAGAAATTTAAAGATTAAGTAAAAGAATTATAATCTAAGTATAAGTAAATATAAGGTTAAGGTAAGACTAAGATAGTTTTAATAAAAACTAATATCTTAGTTAATTAAAAGATAATATAAGTTATTATTAAAAAAATAGTTATATAGATATTTAAAGAAAACTAAAATACTAAATAACTCTAGCTATTAACCTAAATATAATCTTATACTAAAGTTATAATAACCTAAAGCTAAGCTAGCTTTAAGGTAAAGCTAGTTCTAGCTAAATATAAATAAGAACTAGTTATTAATACTAAAGGATATATTTAAGAAATTAAGAACTACTTCTCTTAGGAGGTTATTATAATAGTTAATAAGGTAATTTATACTAATATTATAATAATAATATATTACCTCTTTTTAGGAGATATAATCTTAACTTTTTATTAAAAAGTAAAAGAATATATAAAAGATAGATTATAAGTAAAGATTATATTTAAACTAAAAATAACTTTTTCTTAATAAATATATATTATAGTTATTAAAGTAATCTTATTTAATAAAGTTTTATAAGATAGCTTTATAAGTAGGAAATAATATATAACTATATTAAGCCTAACCTAGTAATAAAATTAAAAAATACCTTATTAGATATTAAAAAACACCTAATTCTACCCCTAGATAATATTAGTATAAAGCTATTATATTAGGAGTAGTTAGAGTAGATAGTTTACTACTAGGGATATATTTTAATATACCCTTATAGCTAATAAGCACTATAATAAGCTTAAGGTAGTAATAACCTAAGTAAGACTAAAATTAGAGAGAGAATTAATTAATAAGCTCTTCTTCTTAATTAAGGATAAATTTAAAGATAAGGTAAAGGAGATATAGACTAAATATAAATAAACTAAGGCCTAAAATAAGGCTAGAGTAGCCCTAAGGGGGACTAATACCCTAATTACTTAAGAAGTAGTTTAAGTTATTATAAAAAAGATAATTATATAAATACTTAAGAAGAGCTAAAGTATTAACTAACCCTAGCTTCTAGTTAACTTATAGTTATATACTATAATAATAATAGCCTAAGACTAGGCTAGCTCTAGGGCTAAACTAGTTCTTATTAGATATAAAAGAAAATTAGTTATTAATACTAAAGGATATATATAAGAAATTAAAAACTATTTCTTATAAAAGATTATTATAGTAGTTAATAAGGCTATTTAGGCTAATACTATAGTAATAGTATATTACCTTCTTTTTAAGGATATAGTCTTAACCTTTTATTAAGAGGTAAAGAAATATATAAAAAATAAACTCTAAGTAAAGATTATATTTAGCCTAAAGGTAACCCTCTCCTAATAAATATATACTATAATAGTTAAAATAGTATTACTTAATAAGATCTTATAAGATACTATTAACCTTATAATAATACTCTTAGCTTTTAATAAAGTAAATATTATTATTATAAAGGTATATTATCTTTAACTTAAGTTTAAAATATAAGCCTTTTTTATTATTAGAATATATAATATTAAGATAATAAACTACCTTTATAAATAAAAAGTCTTTTTTAACTCTTAAGTCTTCTAATATAAGCCCTTCTTAAATATAGTCTAACCTTTATAATACTTTAGATATTATTAATATAACTATATAAGTAAGTTCTATTAAAATAAAGAGTAATATAGCTAATATACTTATTAGATTTATATTAGGTCTAAGCTATACTTAATAAAAAAAGATAATAAAAAAGAATAATATCTTAACTATAAGGGTAACTACCTAATATAGTCCTAAGACTACCTTATTATAAGGTAATACTAAGGCTATACTTAGGAGGTATATTACTTTTAACTAATAGAGTTTAAGAGCTATTACCTTAGGGAAGAAAGATACCTAAGGTCCCTAAGGGCGTTATTACCCCTAAAAAGAGCTAGGAGTATATAATATCTAAGAGAGTAACCCCTAAGTCTCTCTTCTTTAGCCTTAATCTAAAGACCTTTCTTAATATAAACTAATATATTAAATTTTAACTTTACTAACCTTAGAATAAGGTCTATAAGCCTAAGATTACTAGTTAAGATTTTATAATATAAAACCTTTATATTTATTATAAATAAAAGCTAGTTATATTAGGTATTATTATTAGTCTTAATACTTATAATCTAACTATAAGATAAATTATTACTTTTATTACTTTTATTATTATTAATAGTTTTAGAACTAACTTAGAATATAGTTATAACTAAACTAGTTTAACTTAGATAATTAAATAAGGGTTTTCTTATAAAATATTTATAAAGATAATAATAATATCTAGTTAGCCTTCTACTAAGAGAATAGCTTAGATATTATTATAATCTAAGAGGTATTACTAAGTAGCCCCTTACTTACCCCCTCTTTAGCTCTATACTAGTATTTATAGGGGGGGGGTAAGTAGTAACTTATATCTATAAGAGGGTTAATAGAGTATTATAAGAAGTAATAGTTAAAAAAGATATATATTATATTAAATTCCTTAATAACCCCTTTATCTTTATAAGTATTTACTCTAAGCTAGGTATAGACCTATATAGACTCTTAAGTAAAATCCTATTAGAAGGGGAGATTTTATATATAATAGTAAGAGACTTTAACCTTTACTACCCCTCCTAGGACCTCTATAGTAAAAAGTCCTTATTTATAAATAATATAATTAAGGCCTTTACTTATATTAGAACTATATTAGTTATATCTTTAGGGATAGTAATATAATATTATTATAATTACTATATAAGTACCTTAGACCTCCTCTAAGCCTCCTTAGTATAAAAAGGTAAATATATAATACTAAATTAAAATCTAGTTAGGTCTAATTATATCTTATAGCTATTAGAGCTTTAGGCTTATAAGTTAGAGAGAGATAAGCTAATAAAGAAATAAAAAAAATTAATATTAGTCTTACCTTAGCTAAGGTAATAGCTTAACTCCTAGTTATAACTAAACTATTAATAATAAGACCTCTAAAGGTAAAGGTAGTATATAAGTAGTTTATATTAGTAATAGAAGATATTATCCTTAAGGCTATCTCTATAATAAGCCCCCCTTAGACTAGAAAGCTAGAGTAATAAAACTAAAAAACTAGCTAAGTAGTTACTAAGATAAAGAGGACCTAAAGGTAGGTATAGAGTTTAGGAAATAAAGTAGACTAAGAGATTATATATAAAATAAAAAAGGCCTAGTCTTAAGCCTTAGCTAAGGTATAAAAGGTAGCTTAAAGAATATACCTTAACTTATTAAATAATATACTAATATTATAAAAATAATATAGGTAAGTAAAAAGGTTTATAATAAGATATATAGTTAATATAATCCTAGAGCTAGCTTACCTAGGCTATAATACCTTAATATAGTCTAAGGAGGAGAAAGTAAAGGTTTTAGCCTAAAAGTTCTTTCTAGCCCTAATAACTATTAGTCTTAAGTTTAAGTATAATATAACCCTAGTCTATAAGCTAAATACCCTTAGGCCCTTATAAGATAAAATAGAAATCTTTATAGAAGTTATAATAGATAAAGTTAAGGATATACTTAGAGGCTATATAGCCTAGAATACTCTAGGCCTAGATAAGGTCTTATATAAGCTCCTAAAGGCCCTAAGCCCCCCCCTCTATAAGATACTAGTAAAGCTCTTTAATATATTATTATAGTTTAGATACTACCTAGCCTAATACTAAGCTAGCTCTATTATAGTCCTCTAGAAGCCTAGGAAGAGCTTAAATAACCTTTAAATAGTAAGAAGATAATAACTAATAACCTTCTTTAATATAATAAATAAGCTATTTAAGAAGATTCTTATTACTTATATTATAATTATAATAAAAATATATTAGCTCCTTCTTAAGGGTTAAATAAAAAACTAAAGGTATAAGTTAATAAAAATAGTAATTATAATAGTTATTAAGCTAGTCTATATAGCTTAGGCCTAAGGTAAGATTATATTATTTCTCTAGTTAAATATAACTAAAGCCTTTAATAATATTAATTATAGACTACTTATTTAAGAGTTCTACTAGTTAAGCTACCTAGAGAAGATCTTTAACCTTATCTAGTCTTTCTTTAATAAGAAAATAAACTAGCTCTAGATTAATAGTAATATAATAAGAGAAAGGGTAATCTAGTATAAAGTCCCTTAAGGTTTACTACTATCTCTAATCTTCTTTATCTTCTTTATAAGCTTTTTATATAAAGCCCTTAAGGTAGCCCTAGATCTATATATAGTTAGCTTTATAGATAATATAAACCTACTATATATAAAGAAGAATTATAGTAAAACTAAGTCTTAGTTAAAAAATACCTAAATTATATATAAAGACTAAGTAAGAACCTATTAACTAAGTTTCTTTATACTAAAGTTTAAGTTATTATACTTCTAATATAAGTAAGCCTTAAATCTAAACCCCTTTATACTTAGGGGTAAGGTAATAAAGTTATTAATAGATATATACCTCTTTAGGGTAATACTATTAGTAAGGTTAAAATAGTAAAAGTAGGTTAAGTCTATATTAAGGAAAATCTAGTTTATACTTTAAGCCTTATAGTTAATAATAAGAAAGTTATAAGGCCTAAGAGTTAAAGAAATAAAAGATATTTACCTTTAAAGAATTTATTTAATTATATTATTTAAAATAATAATATAATATAGCTTTATAACTAGCCTTATATAAGGCCTAGTTAGGCCTCTCTAAGAGTTATAAGTAAGGTGTCTAAGAGTAGTTAGAGGAGTCTTTAAGGCTACCTTTACTTATTATATAAAGATAGAGCTTAATATACTATTAATAGATATTTACTTAATAATATAAAAAAATAAAACCCTTAACTAATAAGAAGCTAATAAGGCTATAACCTAACTTTAATATATTACTATATAAGTATTATCTTTAGTCTTATTTTACTAAAGTAATAATAAATAAATCTTATTATTAATAGAAAACCTATATTAGAACTTACTAAAGATAAGTAAGAAGATATTAGAGGGGGACTAATATATACTTAAGGCTTAAGCTAACTAAATATAGAGAGTAAAGTAAGAGTATAAGGAAACTAAGAGCTAGAGGTAAATAAAATAGCTTATCTTATTCTTAGTCTATAAGCCTTTATAAGCTAAATATAAAGTTAAGATAACCCTACTCCTTTACTTATTATAATATATTAACTTTATTATAATATAATTATAAATAAGAAAGATTAGGCTAAATACTTTCTTCTATAAGTAATAAGTACTTAAATATAATATAAAGATATATTAGTATAAATATAAAGTAAAAGATATTTATTATATACTTTTCTAATATAAACTTATAAATTAAGATTATAGCTAATATTATATCCTTACTATAGTATTATTAAGGGACTAAAGAAATATACTTTATATACTTAATTACCTAGTTAAGAGTAAGAAAATAGTAAAATAAGTATATAACTAATAAAGGCTAACCTATATAAATATTAGACCTAGGGTAAATCTAGGATAAGATTAATATAAAGTAGGTATAGAGTAAATAAGGAAGAGCTAAGGCTTAGTAAAGGGGACACCCCCCCCCCCCCTAAAGAGAGTAAATAAAAAATAATTAGGAAGAGAGGCCTTACTAGCCCTTACTAAGAACTAATATATAACTAAAGTTAAATAAAGAAGTAAGGGTTTTCCTCTAAGGAGTCTAGTTTTTCCTTTACTTATAAAGATAATAAGACTAGATAGATATATATAAGCCTAATTAATATAATTTAATTATAATAAAGTTTTATAAGATATTATTAACTTTATAATAATAAAATAACTTTATAAGTAGAAAATAGTATATAATTATATTAAGCCTAATTTAGTAATAAAATTAAAAAATAACTTATTAGATATTTAAAAACATATAAATCTACCCTTAGATAATAATAGCTTAGAGCTACTTTACTAGGGGTAGTTATAGTAAGTAATTTACTACTAGAGACACGCCTAGATATATCCTAATAACTAAATAATACTATAGTAAGCCTAATATAGTTATAGCCTAACTAAGACTAAGATTTAAAAGAGAAATAATTAATAAGCTTTTTTTTTTAATTAAGAAAGAATTTAAGGACTAGGTAAAGGAATTATAGTCTAAATATAAGTAAATATAAGCCTAAAGTATAGCTAAGGTAGCCTTAATAAGGGCTAATATTCTAATTAATTATAAGATAATATAAGCTATTATTAAAGAAATAGTTATATAAATACTTAAAGAAAGCTAAAGTACTAGATAGCCCTAACTACTAACCTAAATATAGTCCTATACTAAGGTAATAGTAACTTAGAACTAGGCTAGCCTAAGGGTAAAGCTAGTCCTAGCTAAGTATAAATAAGAACTAGTTATTAACGCTAGAGGATATACTTAGGAGATTAAGAACTAGTCCCCTTAGGAGGTTATAATAGTAGTTAATAGGGTAATCTATATTAATACTATAGTAGTAGTATACTACCTCCCCTTAGGAGATATAGTCCTAACCTTCTATTAAGAAGTAAAGGAATATATAAAAGATAAGCTATAAGTAAAGATTATATTTAGCCTAAAAGTAACTCTATCTTAATAAGTCTATACTATAGTTATTAAAGTAGTCTTATTTAGTAAGGTTTTATAAGATATAACTAACCTTATAATAATACTCTTTACTTTTAATAAGGTAAATATTATTACTATAAAAATATATTACCTTTAATTTAAGTCTAAAATAAAGACTTTATTTATTATTAGAACTTATAATATAAAAATAGTAAACTACCTATATAAATAAAAAGTCTTTTTTAACTTATAAGTATTCTAATATAAATTCTTCTTAGATATAGTCTAGCCCTTATAGTACTTTAGATATTACTAATATAAATATATAAGAAAGTTTTATTAAAATAAAGAGTATTATAATTATTATATATATTAGTCTTATTTAAGGACTAAGTTATACTTAGTTAAGGTAAATAATAAGAAGAAATAATACCTAAACTATAAAGGTAATTACTTAATATAGTCCTAAGATTACCTTATAATAAAGTAATACTAGGGCTAAGCCTAAGAGGTATATTACTTCTAACTAATATAGTTTAAATCTTACCGCCTAAGGGAGGAGAAAGCCCTAAGGTCTCTAAGGGTATTATTACTCTTAAAAAGAGCTAGGAGTATATAGTGCCTAAGGGGGCGCCTATTAGGCCCCTCCTTAGCTATATTAGCTATCTAGAGGCCTTTCCTAATATAAACTAATATACTAAATTTTAACTTTAGTAATCTATAAGGGGGATCTATAAGATCTATACTAATATTACTAATTAGAATCCTCTAAAGGGTAATACTAGCCCTTAGATTAGGTAAGAGCTAGACCTTAGACTTCTTATTATTAGTCTTTACCTTATTAACTAGGAGTAAGAACCTCCTCCTCCCTCTTTTACTATTACTTATAACCTTAGAATTAAGCTAAGATATAATTATAACTAAACTAGCTTTATTTAGATAAATAAATAAAGATCTTTTCTTAGAATATTTATAAAGATAATAATAATATATAGTTAGCCTTTTATTAAGAGGATAGCTTAAATATTATAGTAATTTAGGAAGTATTACTAAGTAGCCCCTTACTTACCCTTATATTAATACTATATTAGCGCCTCTAAGGGGGTAAGTAGATAATAACCTATATCTATAAAAGAATTAATAAATCTACCTAAGAAGAAATAGTAAGAGATAATATATATTATATTTAATTCTATAAAAGTCCTCTTATCCTTATAAACCTCTACTTAGAGCCTAGTGTAGACCTAAGCTAACTTATAAGTAATATACTACTAGTACTAGGAGTCTTAAGAGCTATAGTAGGAGATTTTAACCTCTATTACCTATCCTAGGACTTATATAAAAGGAAATCACTATATATTAATAAGATAATTAAGGCCTTAACCTACACTAAGACTACCCTAGTTACCTTACTAGGAATAGTAATATAGTATAGATATAATTATTATATAAGTACTTTAGACCTCCTCTAGGCCTCTTTATTATTAAGACCCTAATATATATCTCTAGATTAGGACCTATATAGCTTAGACTACTTTTTATAGTTACTAGAACTTTAAATACTTTAAGTAAAGATAACCCTTAGAGTAAAGAGATAGGGTAAGATTAATAAGAGTATTATATTAGTAAAGGTAATAGCCTAGCTCTTAACTATAGCTAAGTTACTAATATTTAATTCTTTATAAGTAAAAGTAATATATAGCTAATTTACCTTAGTACTTAAAGATATTATTAAGAAGGCTATCCCTAAGATAAGACTACCTTAAGACTAATAACTAGCCTAGTAGTTAGAGTTAATAAGGGGAGTAGTAATAAAGATAAGATAAGCTTAGTAAAGGGCCCTAAGGTTTAGAAACTAAGTTAACTAAGATATAGTAAATATAGTAAGGAAGGCCTAGGCCTAAGCCTTAGCTAAGGTATAATAAGTAGCCTAGAGAATTTACCTAGACTTATTAAGAGATACCCTAGCTCTATAAAGGTAATACTAGTAGGCTAAGAGATATATAGTAAGATATATAGTAAATATAATCCTAGTACTAGTCTAATTAGACTAGAGGTTACTAGTATAGATAAGAGAAGAAAAAGTAAAGGTCCTTATTAAAAAGTTCTTTCCCCCCTTTATAAAGAGTGACCTTAGTCTAGACCTAGGCGGGGAACACCTAGTAGCCTACCTACTATAAGATATAGCTAAGATCCTAGTATAAATTATAAAAGAGGAAGTAAAGGACACCTTATAAAGCTACTCTACCTAGAATACACTAGGTTTAGATAGGGTCCTATATAGCCTACTAAAAGCCCTTAGCCCTCCTATTTACTAGACACTAGTTAAATTATTTAGAGTATTACTATTTATATAAAATGATTTTACTATTTATATAGATAATTTATAAGTAGAAATTTTCCTACTAGCGTAGTACCTAATCTTTAGTATATACCCTACTAAAATAGAAGTACCTTTATAGTCTAGTGTTTTTTTATTTTAGCTTATTAACTTTCTCCCCCTAATATTATTTTTTACTCCTTTTCTCTTAAATAATAATAATAATAGTACTATAATATATACTTACCGCTACTACCGCTGCCGCCGCTACCTCTTATAGAGGCTCTCTTAATAACTTTATCTAGCCTATTATATATATAACTCTTAGAATTAACGAAAATGCGTTTTTTAAGCGAATTAGCGAGTGTTAAGAGCCTCTATAAGAGGTGGTGGTGGCGGCGGCGGCGGCGGCGGCGGCGGCGGCGGCGGCGGCGAGTGTGTTATGATAGGAATTAGCGCGGAAGAATCGTTAATCTGGCTCCGATGTGTGCATAATTATTAAAAACAGCGAAAATGCGTTTTTTAAGCGAATTAGCGAGCGTTAAGAGCCTCTATAAGAGGCAGCGGCGGCGGTAAGGAGGGGTTATAGTAGATAGGTAGAAAAAATAAAATATAGTACTATTTTTAAAGATACTTATAATTTATATATAACTTACTTATAAATAGATATACCTTTAAAAATCTACTAGTACTACTTATAAATTATCTATATAAATAGTAAAATTATTCTATATAAATAATAATACTCTAAATTTAACTATAAGGTTATTATAAATATCTTCTATATCTTAAATACCCCTATACTTTATATTATTAATATTATAACTAGATTTAATATAGTAAGAGTTCTCTAATTAAAAGACTAAAAAGCTAAGGATATCTAGAATATCTTTAGAAAATACTAGATAAATACCTATATTAGCCCTCTTAACTAGATAATATATAATATAAATAAGAACTTTATATTAGTAGAATTCTATTAATATACTAACTAAATATATATATAAGTCTAGGAGGTACTAATTAAGGTATATTATAATATTAGTAAAGTTAAAAGGTATTATAGACTATTATACTAAGCTTCTTAAATTATTAATAATAAGCTAGGAGAATACTATATACTCTAGTAGAAGCTATAAATAGTAGTAAAAGCTATTAATAACTCTATTAGCCTAGATAAGCTAATCTTAACCTTATTAGTCTTTAATATAATCCTAAAGCTATCTTAGGATTTACTTTTATATATTTTAATTATTAAATAGATAAAAGCTATTAAGAAAGCTATAATAGAAATAAAAATAATATTTACTAAAAGGTAAATATAAGAAGCCCTAATAGCTTATAATAGCCTAAATATTATAACTATTAAGACCTTTTTAATATACTTAGAGATCTATATATATTAAGAAAAATATAAGTAATAAGGCCTCTTCTATCTCTTAAGGACTAATAAAGAAGAATATATAGTAGAATTACTAAATAGTACTAAAACCTTCTAAATAACTTTAATTAAGCCCTACTTATAAAATAAAGAGAAAAAGCTAGTAATAAGTTATCTTAATAACCCTATAACTATAAGATAAAGAACCTTTATTTAGATATATATAGTAAGTACTAAGCTACTTATAATAATAGTATTAATAATCTCTTTTATAAATAATAATAACTAAAATCCTCTAATAATAACTAAATTACCCTTTTTATCTTACTTAATACCTAATAATAAAGCTACTAAAGTACTACTAGACTAATAATAGTTATATAATTCTAATTAGGAATTATATAACTAGTAATTAGATATTAGGGCCTTAGCTAAAGAAAAGAAAGGACCTTAGAAATTAACCTAGAAGATAAGAGGCTACTTATATAAGAGACTAATTAATAAGAGCTTCTTTAATATAAAAAAGAAAGTAAACCTAGCTCTTACCTTAGATCTTAGGAAATAAGGTATTATTATAATACCTAAATTATTATTTTAAGTATTATAATTAAAAGAAGCTAAAGTATTTATTAATAAAAGTATATTTAAAGTTATTAAATTTAACCTTATTATCTATAATAATATTTAAATTTTTAATATTAAGATAGTTAATAAGATTAAAAGTAAAAATACTAACTAATTATATAAGAAATTAAGGCTAATTATATATAACTATAATAATAAGGGAAAATAATATATCCTTACTACCTTATTAATAATTTAATAAATAAATTAATAACTAATCTTAATACTAACTCTAGTACTTTTATAAAGAGGCTATATCTTATAGCTTAAAGATATTACTTAAGTATATATATAATTAACTATAGAATTAGAAAGGATAATTATAATAAAGTTACTAAAAGAGCTATACTACTAATACTTTTAGAATTTAATTATAAAAGTTATTAAGTTACTATATAATATAGTAGAAGCTAGTATATATTAGTAGATAATATATTTAAAGTATTACTATAAGTATCTATAGATAATAAGCTTAATATATAACCTATACTTATTAATCTTAAAAGAGTAAGAAGCTAGGATTATTAATATATAAATTAATAATATAATTA
>JAEIJG010000408.1:0-29130 GCA_037289395.1 Beauveria scarabaeidicola | reverse complement strand
CAGGAATGTCCAAGCTGTCTGTCTACTCGCAAGCCGTCATTGTCCTTTTTTTTTTTGCCACTTTCGTCTCGCTGCATTTTTCCTCGTGTAGTCTAGGTACGGAGTGTAGTATGTTTTATATTTAGGCAGAAGAGGCTTACGCAAAAATTCACAAATCACTATCGGCACCCCTTTGACCGCTGGCATATGAGTCAAACAATGGTCAGTCACCTCTGAATGTTGTCTCCTGGGACATTCATTCTATTCATCATGTGGTACAAACACACTGACCGCCTTGTTCAGGACTCTGTTGCAAGAAGAAGCTCATCACACGATGCCTCGTGATGAAGCTGCCTAGCTGCCAACCCGAGCCCTCGACATGTGCCCCGAGATTCAAACAACCATCAGACCTCCCTTTTTTTCACTCGCTTTTTTTTTTTTTTTCACGCATCCAGCGGTTTCCGCGCATGCAAGTTGTGAAAGGGAAAATACGAGTGAAACTTTGGCAGGCCATTCTCCCCAACCGCCGTGAGCGACTTGCGGACATCGACGAGAAAGACCTCGGTCTGGGCCGGCGTCCACTCAAGGCCGTCGCGAAAGGGACGGCGCGCGAGGCCGACGAGCCCCTCCATGCAGACATCGCGCAAAATGTGCCCGCACTCCTGCAGCCGCCGGCGGCGCGCCCAGGGCCCGTTGGGGCACTTTTTGCGGCTGTGCTCGACGTCCTGGAAGCCCGCCTGCGAGAGCTCCTCCTCGACGTGCCGGATCCCGAGCAGGTCGGAGCCGCCGAGCGCCTGCAGCCCTCGCCGCAGGTTCTCGAGAAAGTCGCGCCACGGGTAGGGACCGTCGCACGAGGCGTCGTCGCACCCCGTAATGTACTCAAACTCTTGGATCTCGACGTAGCCGCCGGGCTTTAGGTGTCTGGAGTCGGTTGCGAAATACACGTGTCAGCGGCTCTGGCTCCCCTTTGGGCATTAATACCATCAAGGGATGGGGAGGGTAAAATTTATTTTTCTTACTTGTATATTCGTTTCCAGAGTTCTTGGCGGTCTCTGATGGAGTGGACGATGTGCCGGACGTGAATGTAGTCAAACATGTTGTCGTCATACGTCCAGCCCGCTGCATGCTCAATGTCGTCCACAATAAAGGACACGTTTTCCGGCACCCAGTCAGGCTGGATTGGAGAGAGATCCATTCCCTGAAACGTAGTATTCGGATAAATGTCTGCCACTAAGGGAAATGTGAGTGTGTGTCACCTCCAATCATGTGTAGCACCAAGTCCTCAGCAGATCTGGAATACGTACATTCTATGCACCACTTTCCATTGCCCGTTCCTTTTTTTTTCCCCCGTCTGTCAGCACAACAGGTTTCCAAAACGAGGCAGATTGGACGCGTACCGAGATCGAGCACTTGAGCTCCGTTCTGGAGCATTTCGTCAATAGGCGCCAGCAAGTACTTTCCATCACAGAGGTGCAATGTCAGGTCGTGCTTGAGATCGTCGCGACGTTGCTCATTCTCGTCGTTGGGAAATGCGTACTGTCCAGCATGGTATGCGTGATACCGCAGACCTCCGTCTATGATATGTTGGCGTATGCTTGACGTGAGGCTTTGTGTCTCGTCTGTGTAGTCTGGGTCGGTGTACTCTGCTCCTTGTTCAATGCCATATATCATAGCCACCTCGTCGGCATTTCCCACGGCAACAAAATCGCCAGAGTTTGTTGACCCTTTGTCACTCATGGTTGCCCACTTGCAAGTTGCGTGTTGTGAGTGTTCTCGGTGTTATCAGACCCTAAGCTTGAAATGGATTCGAGCTATCCCGTATCGTAGTTGAAGAGCGTCAACGGGAAAAGGCCTGGTCGCGGGAGCAGGAAGCACCCGGGTTTATAGTTGTTGAGCAAGCCACCCAATCAAGTCTGTGTAATGTCAATGTCCCTCTGAACGAGGATTCCGTAGTGCGAAATGCAGGCTGCCGAGAATGAAACTGGGGCACGTATAGCGACAGGGCTTCGATCTCGCTCGTGGTATAATAAGACAGCCCTCGAGTATCAAACGCCGTTCCGCTGTTCTGCGCGGAATTGCCGTACCCAGCCTATGTCTTGACCTGCGGGCGCTGCAGTTGGTCCCGGCTGGACCCTTTTTCTTTTTTTTTTTCTTTTTTTCCCCCCCAAAAGCAAAGGAAGTTTGGCAATGGGAGAAAATTGGGGGGAGCCTAGTCAAATAGTTGTATTCTATTTTGACAGCAAGACTCCGCTCTTGACCTACTAGACCCAGCCTTTGGGAGAGACAGGGTTTAACAATCGGCTGGGGAGAGAGCCAGCTTTGGGACTGGTCGTTCAGAAGTTAGAACAAATAAAAATGTGGATTAACTCCAGTCTGGATCGTATCAAAAATCTGGGGGGAGGAGAGGCAATAAATAGTATACTGATAGTCAACTTTTAATGGCCCGTGGGTTGTCGTGTGCGCGCCGTGGATCAGGTGCGCCGGGACGTTAACGTTACCAGCCAGTTGGTAATTAAGAAGGGTGGGTGGCTTTCATCGTCCCTGATCCGCGGGCCGTGAGACAGCCTCAGCTTTAAACAGGGAGCAAAGGCTTCCTACGCGGGCGCTGCTGATTTGTTGAGGAGAGAGAGGATACCGAGTACACACAAGGGCAGAGTTGTTTGCTGAGCGCGCGCATCTCATGCAAGACAACAGTGTGGGAAGGGGAATCCGAGTAACTAGTAAACATAACTACAGTCTACCAGTAATTAGGACATGTAGGCGGTCCTTGCTAGCAAATAGAGTTGCACAGTGTGTTCCGGGAACCTGGTTACAGCTCCCTCTGGTCTGCGACTTTCTTTTTCTTCTTTTTCTTCTTTTTTTTTTTTTAATTACTTGTTTGACTTAGAAAATGGATCATCTTTTTTGCTTTTTTCACGGCTGCAAGCAGACGCCATATGATGATGGTGATGATGGATACCTTGTGCCTTTTTCCTTTTCTTTGCTTTTTACCTCTTGCACAAGTCCTCGAGCAACGCAAACAAGAAAGAAGAAAGAAAGAAAGAAAAACACGACGAGGCCACAAGCATCAAACGGCGCGTCGATGCAAGAGTACCATCAACTGTCAGTGATTTTACGTCTCGGGTCCGAATATGGTAAAAAAGAGCGCTCGCTGCTGGCGCGCCTCGCTAAATACGACTTGTCGGTTCGGTTCGTGGCAAGACAAGGAGGCGTCAAGCTGACCGCTACGCATTGCCCGTTGTTGTCTCGTTGTCGCAGTGTTGACGAGAACAAGGGGAAAAAAAACCCAACTCTGCAAGCATGTCTGACATTTAGCATGTCTGACATTTTTCGCGCAACGACGAAAACCACGGCGCATAGTGCGGTGTACGATCCAAAGCCGCAGGGCGCAATCTAAATACTTCCTGGTGCCACCCACGCGGTGCCACGTCCGTCCCGTCTCCATTGACATGCTGCATATGCAATCCACTGCAGTCTGCACCCATATTCATACGTTTCTGGGCCCTTTTTGCGACAAGACAGTTTTCGAGTTTTGGGTTGGACATTTGCTGCGTCTCGGCGGTTGCGGCCGTTGAACTTGTTTCTTCGTCCAACAGTTTCCATTCTCCTCTCCTCCTCCCCTTCCCCCTCCCCTACCCCACGACGGAATAGTTAATTTGTACTCCGTAGTTAAGTTAGCGCACTTTAATCAATTCCAGGCGTCCGATTCAGCTCGCCGTCGTTTCTCTCTTTGCTTCTGCCCCTTTTACGGTTTGCGCAACATGCCCGCTTCGGCTGCTCTTACTTCGTACTGCCGAGTACCCCGTAGTGCCACACATGATTGCGCAAAAGGCTTCCACGTCCTCAGTAGCAAATGGACAAAGCACTCGCAGAGGCAGGCAGTTGTGCCATCGTTACACAGCACAACGCCCGCGCAACGATACACCGACCCAGGACCGCGGACTTGGGTCTCTTCAGCTTGTCCCATGGGCCATCCATGATCCATCGCTCGCCTCCCCTGCACGCGCAGCCATGCCGTCAAAAAAAGAAAAAAAGAAGAACAAGGAAAAAGAAGCGAGCTCCGTCGTAGAGAATCTTTCAGCTCTTGTCTGTCCCACGTTATTAGTAAAATTGATGCCACGATACCGTCGCACAGCCTACGCCGTGAAGTGACCCGACAGTCTGGATTCGGTCCACACACTCGCCTTTGGCCATGACTTGTTCCGAAAGTTCCTCATTGGCCGATGCTTGGCCATTCTCCATTTCAAACAACCAAGCCGGGAACCTTGTGGACGGAACCAGCTTCGGAGGCTGCCGGCTGCACCACCATTAGTTGTCGCAAAATCCCATGTCTATGTATGCATCTCGTCAGCGAACAGATCGGCAGAGCAATTTACCGCCAATCGACAGTCGGAGCATTTCACAGTGCGCCGAGCTGTAAAGAAATTGAATAATAAATTCAACAATAGAAACGTGTATACGCGTAAAAGACCATGATACTGAGACACCGTGTGTTTCGCCTGATGAATGACAGAAAAAGAATACCCACAAGCAACCCATCAGCAGCTTGCCTGAAACGGTCAAGTGAAATCATAACCCAGATACGCCAGACGACAATAGAGCATGAAAAAAGGCTCGTCTACAAAAGGAGAGCAAGACCCGCGAGGGCGCCGACGATTGTGACGCCCTTGCGCTCAGCACCACCAACCATGGGGGGATAAGTAGGGCGAGGGATACCGGTGCCGTTGGCAGTGCCGCCAGGGGCGAGCTTGCCATAGCCGCCGTTATAGCCATTGTTGTAACCATTATTGCCACCGTAGTTACCGCCATTATTGCCACCGTAGTTGCCGCCGTTGTTGCCACCGTTGTTGCCGCCGTTGTTGCCGCCGTAGTTGCCACCATTATTACCACCATGATTATCATTGTAATCACCATTCTTGCCGCCTGCGTTACCACCGTTGTCGCCATGGTAATCGCCATTGTTGCCATTTTTACCATGGGGATCGCTGTTGCTGCCATGGTAATCGCCATTGCTGCCATTTTTGCCATGGTAATCGCCGTTGTAGCCATTGTAATCGCCATTCTTGCCACTGTTGTAGCCATTGTAACCTCCGGGGGCGGCATTGGTGACGGGGTCGCTAGGCTTGAGAGCAGAAGGCCTGGGACAGAGGTCGCCGTGACAGGGAACGACAACAGTGCAGTCCTTGCCGTGGGGGCAGTTCAGCTTCTGATGGCACTTGTCGCCGTCGCACTTGGCGTAGTGGCAGTCGGCGCCGTCGCAGACGAGGTTCTTGGAGCACTCATCGCCGACACAATGCTCAATCACGCACTTGCCGTCGTAGCAGACAATCTTCTTGTGGCAGTCGCCGTTCAGGCAGCCGGTGGCGTAGTCATAGTCGTCACCGCCCTTGTGAATGACGAGCTTGCTCCAGTCGTCGCCGGGCCGGCAGGGCTCGACCCAGCAGTGGTCACCGCGGCAGACGACGCGGTCCTTGTGGCAGTCGTCGCCCTGGCAGGGATACTCTGGCGCGCAGTGGGGGCCGTAGCAGACAATTTTCTTCTTGTGCCACTCGGGCGCGGGGCAGATCTCGGTGGTGACCGTCTTGGTCTGCGTGGTGACGTGGGGATCGGCAGGGCAGTGCACAACGGTCGAGGGGCAGGCCGTCACAGTGTGGGCGTGAGTCTCGATCTTGGTCTCGTACTTGGGCTTGTCCTTGCGGGTGTAGACGGTGCACAGCTTGCCGTGGTCCCCGCCACAAGCCTCCTGCTTGTTGCCAGGGCAGGGAAGAACGCAGTGCTCGGGGGGGCTTTGGGTCATGTGGGAAGACGCTTCGTCGCCCGCGCAGTAGCATTCGCTGCAGATCACCGTCAGAGTTTATGTTGGCTCAGATGGCACGGGGAAAGCGGACTTACTCGTCATGGGTAGCAAAGTACTTGGACGGGCAGCTAGCGGCGCACAGGTTCAGGGACATGTGCTCAGATTTGGCAACCTTCTTGAAATGGGCAAAGTCGGCCTCATCACCTGCGCAGCCGACGAGGCTGAATTCACCCACAGTCTCGGGCATGGAGACGGCATATTTGGCGGCGGTGCCGTTCTTGGCCAGCTGGACGGCCATGACGGCCTTGCCCACGCCAAGGGCGAGGATCAGGGACATGTGCATATTGGCAGCGTTGTGGAAGGGGCTGTCTGGGTTAAAAACGAAAGACAAGGGCGTTGAGCCTAAAAGAAGGTGACTATAATCGCAAAGACGAGAGTGGTTGAAGGGAACGAAAAGCAACATATCCGAGGCAATGGCAACCATTATTTATAACTCGATTAGACTGTCGGTTCGTGACGCGCTAGCCTGGTATATTGCTCCTTCTTGGTGTGATTCCCATGAATGCAGTGCTTCTACTCCGCTGCCCGACAAAGGCGTTCGCCGATCTCTGTTGAAGAATGCAGGCTTTGCGGGTGGTGGACGTGACAGTCCTTGTTGTGTCTTGAACCAGGCCCGCGGGCTAGCCGTCTTCCCCACGTTCGGCTTGTCGGTGACTCGGTCTGCATGTAGAGTGCTTGGAGAAGGGGAAGCAGAGCGCGTCTAAGTGTTGGTGCAGTGTGAGACAGGGACTTGAGGGAGCACGACTTTGCCCACTTGGCGCCAAGGGGGGGGAATTCCAGCAACGCAGTGTCGCCGACAGCCAGACACGACTTACTCTCGATCAATCGCTGCATCCAAAAATGCTATACTGAATATGAGCGTGCCTCTAGAGAGCAGGCTTGCCGCAGCTTTGCAATACTGCCTGCATTGGCACGGACGGCGCTGATTGCTGCTCCAGCCTCATCGGGGGCTAGCCGCATCTCCCAATGCTTAGAAACAGTTCGAGCAATATCTGCGAAGCCAATCTCCTCTTATATTGGCTTGCTTTCATCCAATGCCCGTTCTGTATTCGCGTTCGTTCCCCGCACGCTCTGTTCTGCGGCCAGACTTGAGTGCGGACATTTTGGCCGATGGCCCGCGACGTGAGCCAACGCGCCATGCGTGGTAATTTCTTGCCGCATTTCCCCTCCGCTTTAGGTTTCATCCGATCGGAATCTGCATCAATCGTGAGCCATATACTGTGCATGCCAATAGATCCCGCAAAGCCTACCTCTTCATCAGTTGACGACGCTGTCGTCCATCAACGCGTTTTGGATGCGATGGCCTAATACCGTTGGAACACACAACCCGTGCTGAAAAGCCAAACGGGGGGTTCTCCTTCACAATTGCGCAATCTGGGAGGCTCCGTCTCTGGTTTACTGCTACCCATGGATGGGCAGTACGTCTCGCGGTTGTCGTTGGTTTGACGCGATGAAGCTGAGACACGCGTTGTGCGGTGCAATGGATAGATTTCGCGTTGTTGCATTTTTTTTTTTTTTTGCTGTAGGGTAGTGGTACAGCAATTCGCAGCATCTTTTCTACGCGTCGTTTGGTCCTGAATTTCGTAACAAGTATTATGTAGTAAATTCGCT
Source organism: Beauveria scarabaeidicola (assembly GCA_037289395.1). Classification (NCBI taxonomy): domain Eukaryota; kingdom Fungi; phylum Ascomycota; class Sordariomycetes; order Hypocreales; family Cordycipitaceae; genus Beauveria; species Beauveria scarabaeidicola. The sequence goes on along the minus strand of JAEIJG010000408.1, from coordinate 21,683 downwards.
TTCATTGTTACAGATTTCATGGCTATTTCGATGCTGAATTTATCGTGATGATGGCTGTCTGTCAATGTTGCTGTTCTACAAAAATGAAATCAACGAGTGAGGTAAATGATAAATCCTGGGCAGTACAACTTGGACTCTCTCTCTGGACAAAAACGAGCTTCGCCCCACTGAATTAAGCCAAATAAGCCAACCCATTATTACAAAATTCTGTCTCACTGACCAACCCGCGAGATGGACGTGAAACATTCAACGCGTCCTCTACAATAAGAACAACATAGCTGGTGACAGAGGGAGTTTGACGGCGCGTAGATGGAAAATGGCACTCTTCATCACCACAAATACTACAAATACAAAACCAAATACAGTGATATTACCAACAGCCGTGTAAGCTTCTAGGAAGGCTACAATGCTTTATTACCTGGTAGGTTCTCTTAAAACCCACACGATCAGTCATCATCGGTGAGTCTCCTCTACGACGGGATGTCGGCGTCCCGGCAGCCAGTCCCCGCAATCAAGATATCGAATCGACCGACGATGGAGCGATGGAGCGATGGAGCTTGGGGCCTGAGTCTCGGCAAGAAGAATGATAGGCGAGACATGGGAGTGATGCTGGCGAATGAAACAGATGAAACAGGGCCATCTTGTTGGCAATCGTGACCAATAGGAGGGCAGGATCAGCACAAAGGCACAAGAGCCTCTCGACTTGTCTCTGGCCGAATTTTTACCCAAATCGAGCTCGGCCTGCGCAAGGGCGAATTAACCGATTAAAGCCGTCAAGCATGCGCGTCTGCGGCCAGCATGCCTGACCCGTGACAGCTTCTGCGGAGGTGCCAGCCAACGTACCCTTCCATGCATGCGACATCGTATTCAGAAAATCACACGCCCGTCTCCTCCTCCTCTTGTTGTCAGTAATAAAGTAGGGTGCGTGGGGCAGCACTGGCTACACCCGAATTCTGCTCCGGCTTGGGCAGTGATGCCGGAAGCGGCAGTTGGATCTCGAACTGCCGATTTGCGGGGGTGGCAATCAACATGTACTTTAATACTGGGAAGAAAGACGGGGGTGCTGGTCTACTATTCGATTTTGAAGCTTTTATGAAAAATGAAAACGCGAACTGGTGGTTCAGCGGGCATTATCACAATTACTTCAGCCAGCACTTGTACCCCGTCTCGTCTCCAACCCACACAGATACAAGTTCCCCGCGGACATGGGTGGTCAGCTGTAAGTTGTAACATCTTTGAATACCATGGAGCGTCTTTGCATCCCAGGGAGTGATAATGCACATCATATGGATCCGGCCCATCATGGCACCGTAGGCATAACTATTACATAGTTATTCATCGGCCCTCACCCTCTGCTGTGTGCTCCATTAGACTCAACTCTACAATTCTCAAGCTGTGCAAAATGACCAACACAAAGCTTCAATTTCACGCCGACCATATAGGGTCCTTGATACGGCCCGCTTCTCTGTCAGCGGCCCAGGCAAAAGCCGACGAGGGAAGCATCTCTGACGCCGATTTAAAAGTCGTTCAGCAAGCAGCCATAGACGACATTGTTCAGAAGCAGCTGGCAAACGGCGTGCGTGCCATCTCGTCTGGCGAGTACGATCGCAAGTATTATTTCTCGGGTTTCTTCGAAAAGCTAGATGGGTTTCATCAAGTAAGCCCGGTGCCGTGGGAGCTCGCGCGCATGTCGGCGCCGCCGATGGCCGCTCTGAAGAAGACGGGCAAACAGTACCCGATGGCCGTGGTCTGTCATGGCAAGATTAAGCGATTGGAGAGCCCGTACATGGATAATTGGAACATGTTGCGTGACACTTTGCCAAGAGACCAATGGTGCTTGTGCAAGTTTACGATGCCGCCGCCCTGCTACTTTCACCTGCGTCTAGCCAGAGGCAAGTGCTACAGCTCCGACGTGTACAGCAATGACAGCGAGTTCTTTGCCGATCTGGCTGTGGCCTACCAGCAAGAGATTCAAGCTCTGTACGACAAAGGCCTGCGAAATCTGCAGATTGACGACCCGACGCTCGCATACTTTTGTTCCGACGAAATGATGACGGCTCTCCGGGCCGAGGGCGAGGATCCAGAGGCGCTCTTTACGCAGTATCTCCAGGCGCACAACGACTGCATCTCGAAGCGCCCCTCGGACATGCACGTGGGTCTGCACATTTGCCGGGGCAACTTTGCCAAGTCGATGCACTTTAGCCAAGGCTCGTACGAGCGCATCGCCGAGCGCTTCTTCTCGACGCTCCGCTACGACACCTTTTTCCTCGAGTACGACGACGCGCGCTCGGGGGGCTTCGAGCCGCTGCGGCACCTGCCGCGGGGCAAGAGCGTGGTTCTCGGGGTGGTGACGACCAAGGACCTGGCGCTCGAGGACAGGGACACGGTCAAGCAGCGCGTGTTGGGGGCGGCGCGCATCGTGGCGGCCGGGCAGGGCGTCAGCGTGGAAGAGGCAATGAAGAGCATTGGGATTAGTCCGCAATGCGGGTTCGCAAGCGTTGCGGTTGGGGCGGACGGCATGACCGAGGCGAAAATGTTTGCCAAGTTGAGGTTGGTGCAGGATACTGCGCGGGAACTATGGCCGTGAATGCGGGTTCGGTGCACGCCTTGACGAGGATGTGGAAGCAACGGCATCGGTGAGGGCGATGACGTTGTAAGCAGTTGGATATCAATATCAAGTAGCACCAACGAAAAGGGCAGCTAATCGATAGCTACTACCGATATCTGTGTAATACCGAACCAGATTCGAGTTAGGCAATGTGAGATACTGCACTGGTGCGCGGCGTGTGTCTTGCAGGCGGCGATGCCACATGGGCTCCCCACTCACAGGCAGCCAGGCGGCGTCGTGTCCCGTCGGCATAGCAGGCGATGCAGGTTGTTGGCGTGGACCTGCAGGCAGCCACGAATAGACACTTGCAATGGCTATTCATACCGTAGTTACCGCCCCCATGGCTGGCCAAGTGGTTGTTTTTGGTCCTCGTTGACGCGCTTCATCTCTGGTGGTTTCGGCCGCCAAAGCCGAGAGTAGGCCCTCGGCATCCGACGCAGGGCGACGCTGGGCGGGCGGGCTGATGTTTGCACTGGCGATGCAAGGCCTTTGTGGACAATCTCACCGGACCAAGAGGTTGCATGCGTGACAAAGGGCAAAAAGAGGTCACGAGTGCCTGATGACGTGGGAGGAGAAAAGGACAATTACTTACCGAGTAATAAAGTAGCAAGCAAGCTTGAGCTCAGCGCGTGGCCTGTTTAGCGGGACGCAGGACGCAAGCCCCCGCTGCAGTGCGCCAGCGGCTCCCTATAAAGACCCCTAAATGCTGGTTGAAGCCATCGGTACCTACCACGCGCGAGGGGCAACTTTTCAGTGTGCTGACTACCTAGATAGGTAGGTAGTAAACCTCTCTTGAGCCCGATTTTCGAATCATCTTTCAAATGACCGTCAGGTATCAATGACCAAAACACATTGTTTTTACTCGCTTATTGATTATCAGCCTGCTGCCTGTCCCCGCCGTGGCCCCACCAACAGGAGCTGCCCGCCATTGCTGCCCAATGAGAATCAGTCTTGTGCTTTCCCTATTCGGCGCTCGAGGCTCACCCGTTGCTGTGCTGCTGTGCATCATCACTCGCACGCGACGCAACTCTTGATTCCCCTCGTCTACTCCCACATCCCACATCTCTCCGATATCTCTACAGAATCATCTCTCCTACTGCCACAGCTCCAATCTGTCCACTACTTTCCGCCATAGTGTCATCATCTCTCTGTCCGTCATGAGCGGCTAGCTGGCATCTTTTCCTCTCTATTAATTCTCAAGTGCTCGACTACCCCTCCGCCTCGAGTCTTGGTCACCAGTCAGCTGCCCATCTCATCTCGCGCTCCCGATAAGCCGACTTCCGCCACTTTCCTACGCCGCAACTTGACTTCTTTTTCACCTTATTTCTTCTGTGACACGAGCAATATATTTCACACTCGAGACTGCCGACAATCCTACATCCGACCAGACTGCACAATTCTACCACCATGTTTGACCTACCTGCTATGCTGCTATGGTGAGCCCATCATCCGTTTGCCCCGCGCTGACTTCGCCTGCGCCCCGTGCCACAACGGTCCTAACAATCTCCTTTCCCGACTTTCTAGCTCGGTAGCATCCTTTCTCTTTCCCATATTCGCTTCCTACAAGGCGCTCAAAACCTCCGACCCTGCGCAGTTAACACCATGGCTCATGTACTGGGTCGTCTTTAGCATCTGCCTCTTAGCCGAGTCTTGGGTGTCATTCATTGTCACATGGTTCGTCTTGTCCTCTTTAGCTAGTCGTCGCATTCAAACACTGACCGCTTCCTTCTCTTCCATTAGGATACCCTTTTATGGATACTTTCGCCTGCTATTTTTGCTCTACCTCATTTTACCACAATCTCAAGGCGCCCGTGTTCTATACGAGCAGTACGTCCACCCATTTCTGCAGGACAACGAAGCCAACATCGACGAGTTTATTGCCAACTCCCACGAGCGTCTCAAATCAATGGGGCTTTCCTACATTCGGCAAGCCATCAATTATGTCCGGGAAAAGTTGCTCGGAATGCCCCCCGCTGAGCCTCCCGCGCCAGTCCCCGAGAACGTCGGCGCGCAAGGCTATACGCAGGCTCTCCTCTCGAGGTTTAGCATCCCTTCCACGAAATGGACCGCCCCCGGTGCTCACAGCACCAGCGACTTTTATAGCCTCTTGTCGAGTGCAGTCTCGGCCGCTAGCGGTACTGGGGTTGCTAGAAGTGCCCAAGGCCCAAGCGACATGACTGCGTCAGGTAATCTCATCCCGGAGCACCTGCACGATTCCGGAGCCAAAATGAACTTCATTTCCGCGCAGAAAGATCGTCTCAGCTATTTGCTGGCTGCTCTAGACTCTGAGGCGCAAAGGCTTCAAAAAGAAACACCAAGGCAGGCCGCGTCAGGCACCTTTGACGGACCAGCAGACGCTGCACCTACACCCCGATCGCCTAGCGGCCTCAGCATACTCAGCGCTCTCAGTAAGAGCCGGAGCGAGGCTGATTTCGAAAAGATTGAAGCCGACAGCGGGACCGAGGAAGAGCTCACCATGCGCAGGCGCAATGTGTCGAGCGGCGGCTCTTGGATGCCTTGGGCATGGGGCGACGCCGACGACGCGCACAATCAGGATCATGGCTCAACCACTGGACGGGAGCACTAGGCCTGCAACTCGTGCTGCAGTAACCGAGACGAGACCTTTCCCTGGGAGGATCGACGTTGGAGCGTGAACGGCGTTGCTGGACAGCACGGGTTTACATACTTTGGTTGAATCGATTGGATCTAGATATACAGTGATACAGTGATACAGACAGGCGTTTTGCAGCATGGTTATATTCTCAGGAATGTGTACTTGTGGCACGTGCAGTCAAAAGAGAATCAAAGACAACCATTGAGTTATGCAAACTGATGAAATTGTAATGTACATGTGGAGGGACGAGGATTATTTTCGTCTATCGTGTCCCGCCATTGAAACGAGTTTATAATACAATTGCGAGGACTCGCTCGGCAATAACGACATGGAATATGATTGAATATTTTCGCTTGATTGCTTGAGACGTCCCCCCCTTGTCCCCTCTCTGGCCCTCGTCCCTTGTGATGAATGTGTTGGTCTCGATTTATTTCGTCTGACGGTAGGGATAGGCCACGTCGACGGCGCCCTTGCGGTACCACAGCGTGCGCTTCTTCTTGGTGGTGGCATGCTCGACCCAGACCTCCTCCATGCGGTTCTTCTTGAACCAGCGGATGAAGCTGGGGTCCCAGAGCTCCGACGCAATGCCCAGGTCCTTGCAGCAGCGCATGAGCGCGTTGGACTTGCAGCCCTCGACGGCCGAGGGCAGCTGGTCGGCGCCAAAGTAGGAATTTTCGCCCTGCGCCTGCGAGACGAACCTAGCAGCCCGTCTGTCAGTTTCTGCGGTACCTTGGGTGTATGTTTCTTTCAAAGGAGAATGGGGTTTCTAATAATGCGATGGAATAACACCGAGGGAGGGGGAGGACTGGATTTTGTGTGCCTTACCTTCCGTCTACAATCAGGGCGTACTCGCGCGTGACGACCGAGTTACCGACAACGGCGTCGCCCTTGGGGATCAGGCCCCAGCCCATCGGCCCAAAGGCCTCGTTGAGGCGCCGCCGGTAGCGAATCTCGGGAAGGTAGATGATACCGTCAGGTTTGACCTCAATGTCATCGACGTCCAGCGGCTTCATGAGCGCGGCAAACTGCCTCGCCGTCACGGGCCGGCTCCCGATGCCGTGAAAGCTCGCGGACCAGTCCACCGCGGGTATATCCGCCGCGGTATCAGCGACGCCGGTCGCGTTTTCGGCATGCGCAATCGTCGCCGGCTGGTAAAAAAGGTCGCTGGGAATGGGGGCGGCGGCGGCGGCGGCGGCGCCGGTGGCGGCAGGAGAGGGCGAAGCCTTGCTGGTGGTGGTGCTCGACGAGGTGGAATAAGGCTTGAAAAAGGGCTTGGCGGCAGGTCTGGGCGACGGCGCGTATTTCGGCTTGGCGGGGGCGGGGGCGGCGTCAGATTCCGACTTGGAAGAGGAGGAGGAGGAGGAGGAGGCGGAAGGGGAAGATGCTGGTGCAGAGCTTGTAGAGGTTGACGAGAATCGTGCGTCGAGGTGGCGAGAGGCGAGGCGGCTTTGACAGCGCAATTGCCGCTGGCCCTGCGAGAGGACCCTTCGAGAGGCGTTCATAGTATATGGAAGAGAGTAATGGAGGATTCGGCGGCTGAATTGGGCGTCAAAGGGGGTTTGTGTGATGCGGAGATGGACAGGAGAGAGAGAATTGGATTTGCACGACAACTTTTTCCAGGCGCAAGCTTGCCGTGCTGGCGCCCCACAATTTTGCGTTGTAGTCTATTTAGCATTTCATGCTGAATTGGGGTATTTCTATAGTTAAATACAGAGATGTGCGATCAAATAGTATACAGATGAATGGCCCGTATCGATGATGAATCTAGACGTCCTTGGTGGATGTTCGCTCTTCGTTTCCGTGGCGCTTCCAGCACTCTTTGAATTGCTGCATCTGGTCATGTTTAGCACGGCGTCGTGGGACTTGTACCAATTGCGAGGAATGAATAGAAAAGTAGTGAAAAATCAGATAATGCCGGATTTTTTTTTGTAGACTTACCTCGAAAGTACATGCTCTCCAGTCCTTCTTCTCAAAGTAGCAGTCCGTCATCTTGGCATTTTCCTCTATAGCACCCATAAAGTCAGCTTACAGAGGCCCACGGGAGTAGATGATGCAACCCGACGATGACGGGTATAAAAGCAGGTCAAACACCACTAATGAAAAGAAGGAAAGAAGAAGAAGAAAACGCTATAAAATCCCAAAGGTCCAAAGAAACTCACCAGAGCAGCCTGTGCTGAAAATCCTCTTGTCCCTGTTGTCCAGTGGCATTTCAAGGTTAGCATCGGATCGACTCAACCGTTCCATCGCCAACCCAGCCCACTCCCCCCCCAACGTCTCGCCAACAACACTCACCACTCATCCGGCTCATCGTCGCCATCTGTCCGCGCTGTCGCGTCGGGCTTCTGCACCTTGTCCTCCTCCGCCTTTACGTTCTCCGGCTGTGCTGACTGCGACGATCCCATCCTTGCTGTGTCGGACCCAGTGCTTTTTTCCTTGGGGAAGAGGTTGCAAGGTGGAAATTCTCCCGACTTGTCTGCAACGGTTCGCGATCCGTCTTAACCAGGCCACTTTTTCGGATTCACAAACATGGCGCCACAACGGCTCAATGTTCTCGTCTACACAGGTACTTCACTTTGCGTCTTTCCCCTAAATCTGCTCAAATTCGCTCAGTGGGCGCTGACTTGAAGCCTCCCCTTCCCACCCAGGCACCGGCACGACCAGCGAGTCGGTCCGCCACGCCATGTACTCGCTGCGGCGGCTGCTCTCGCCCAACTACGCCGTCATTCCCGTCGGCGAGGCCGTGCTCCTCAAGGAACCCTGGCCGCCGACGTGCGCGCTGCTCGTAGTGCCCGGCGGCGGCGACCTCGGCTACTGCCGCGTGCTCAACGGCGAGGGCAACCGGCGCATCGCCGACTTTGTCCGCCGCGGCGGCGCCTACCTCGGCCTTTGCGCCGGCGGGTACTACGGCGCCCGCCGCTGCGAGTTTGAGGTCGGCAACGCCCCCCTCGAGGTCATTGGCCCCCGCGAGCTCGCCTTCTTCCCGGGGACGTGCCGCGGCGGCGCCTTTCGAGGCTTCGAGTACGCGAGCGAAAGAGGGGCGCGCGCGGCCCGTCTACGCCTCGCAAGCGACGTCGTGCAGGATACGCTGCCGGCGGAAATGGCGTGCTACTACAACGGAGGCGGCGTCTTTGTGGACGCGGAGGAGTGGAAAGGGAAAAAGGTGGAGGTGCTGGCAGAGTACTGCGATGAGCTGGATGTCGAGGGCGGCAAGGCCGCGATTGTCCAGTGCAGCGTCGGCGACGGCAGAGTCATTCTCTGCGGCATACATCCAGAGTAAGCTCGAATCTGGGTCGCGCAAGACGGGGAAAAAGTGTACTTGAGCGCGCCGCACTGACACGATGAAAACGCAGATTCGCCGCCGAGAACCTGCACCGCCAGCCCGACATACCCGGCTACGACGAGCTCATAGCCAGCCTCGCGCGTGACGAGCGCACGCGCGCAGGCTTCCTGGGCCTTGTCCTCGCACGCCTCGGCCTCGAGGTCGACAGCCAGGGCGGCGCCGCGCCGCCGGTCCTCACCAGCCTCCACCTGTCCGCCGCAGACGCCGCCACGGTCAGCGAGCTCCTCTACGCGTGGCGGGACGTTGTTGACAGGGAGCACGGGCAAGACCTCGTCAAGGGCGAGGCCGACACATTCCGCATCCGCAGCAGGGACGACGCGGCCTGGAACCTCCAAGATTTAAACGAGGCGCTGCCGGGGGCGCGCGCCGGCGCCGCGCCGGCGCTCGACGCGTACGGCGTGCCCGACTACAGGGCCGTGACCAAGGACATTGTGGCGCATGAGCAGCAGCTGCCGGACGAGAAGCTCACGCCGCGCTTCAACCACCGGCTCTTCTTTTCGAGCCTGCAGCAGTTTCAGGCCATCGAGAGCGATGCCAGAGAATGGGGCAACGCTCTTCTTTACGGTGATGTCGTCACGAGCACAAATGTTCTCCTCGAAAAGTATGCAATAGCCACCCATGTCTCCTAGGAGCAAAGAATTCTAACAGTCATACCTTGGTAGGAATCCCAAACTGATTGCCAAGCTGCGTTCTGGCTTTACGTTTACCGCCTCCACACAGCTCGCCGGCCGCGGCCGCGGAACCAACGTCTGGGTTGCGCCGCCCGGCTCCCTTCTCTTCTCCGTCATTATCAACCATCCCGCCAACCTCGCCGCGTCCCGACCCGTCGTTTTCGTCCAGTACATTGCCGCCATTGCCGTTGTCGAAGCCATTCAGTCCTACGGCCGCGGCTACGAGAACCTCCAAGTCAAGCTCAAATGGCCCAACGACATTTGTAAGTTTTATATAGACCCGTGCTACATTACTCTCCCACATTCTTCATGTTAACCTTTAAATTTCTTTTTTCCAAGATGCGCTGGACCCAAGCAAGCCGGCGTCGGAGAAATCCTACGTCAAAATCGGGGGCATTCTGTCCCAGTGCGGCTACTACGACGGCAGCTACCAGATCATCTTGGGCATCGGCATCAACGCCATGAACCCGCGCCCCACGACGTCCATCTCGGACATGCTCGGTGAGGGCGCCGCGCCGCTGCATCTCGAGACGCTACTCGCGCGCGTCCTGACGCGCCTCGAAGCCGCGTACGCCCAATTCCGCCGCGAGGGCTTCTCCGCCAACCTCGAGTCGCGGTACTACCGCCACTGGCTGCATACGGGCCAGAATATTATGCTTGAGGCCGAGGCCGGCGCCAGGGCGAGGGTCGTGGGCATTACGCGGGACTGGGGCATGCTCCGCGTAGAGGAGACGGACAGAGACGGCCGAGCGACGGGGCGCATGTGGTCGCTGCAAAGCGACGAGAACAGTTTTGACTACTGGAAGGGTCTGGTACGAAGGAAAGAGTAAGGCCTTGCCGAGAATGGGCAACACGGTGTAAGGATGTAAATAGTATATTGTAGACAAAAAATAATACAGGTGGTGCTCTGGTCAAAATCAAGCACACTTTCGTGGCAAAATTCCGCACAGATGCACCAGTTGTTGCTTCTGAGCCAGAGGGTGTCTTGAGGCTCGTCGCGGAGTCTTGTTTCTCTAGATTGTAGTGTATTTTCCGCCCATAAAACGCCGTGCCATGCCGTAGTCGAGTGAAGATGTACATGTATACAAAGGGAATTTCTCCTTTTCGTTTCCTTTTACGCAGCCACATTTTTCCGAGTTGCCAGATTGTAATTCTGCGTAGCTCATTGCCGGTTCGAGTAGATCGTTTTCAGAGAGTTGAATTATGAACCGGTCGGTCGGTGGCGCGTGCGCATCGTTTGCGTATTCTTCGATCCCACCGCAGGGTCGACTCTACCGATCTTTGTAGACCTTGGGCTTCCAACCATCCTTGGCCTCGGCCTCTTGCTCAATCTTTTCCCTCATGGGGCCGAGCTCGCGCTCGAAGCGCTCCTTGGCACGGACAATCTTGCTCTGCAGGTAGAAGCTGCCGCCCTTTTGCGGGTCGTTGGCATCGAACAGGCGCTTGTAGCGCTCGAGCACCTCCTCGACGTTGGCGTGGCCGCCGGCGGGCGGCTTCACGTTGAGCACCTTGCAGGCCTCGTCGAGCGTCATGCCGCCCGTCAGCGAGGCGCCTGCCGAGGCGCCGCCGCCAGACTTGGCCTGCGCGCGCTGAAAGGCCGACGCAGCCTGAGCCTGCTTGTACGCCGCCATGAAGGAGCGGCCGAGGATGCGCGAGCCCGTGACAAAGGCTGTCAAGACGAAGCGGTGCGCCTGTGGAGAAGAAGGGACCGGTTAGCTGAATGTGTCTCGGGACGGAGTGAAAGAGAGCAGGCCATCATTAGGTTAGGCCGAGAAAGCTGTGCGCGGGCGCAGAGCTTTTTGGCTAGACTTCTGCAGAGGAGGGTTGAGGGCTGCTTCCATACCATTTTTGGATCAGACGAATTCAATCGCTGCCTGCAAAGTGGTGTCTGATAGAGTACGAGAGAGAGGGCAAAGAAAAAACTCTCTCTCGCAAGACAGCAAGATGCTTCTGCGTCGTCAGCTGGGGGCGGTTGAGTGATAGCCGTGGAGTCGAGAGACGCAAAGGAGAGAAAGTCGCGAGATTTCGGAGGCGCTAGATTTTCCTTGCCAGTCGCCGATGCAGCGCCAGCCAGCCGCTAGAAAAGACGCCTGCGTGACATGAAGAGGCCTGATTAGTCAGGACCGAACATGCTCATTAAAGAGAACATGATTACTCCGTAGCATGTGAGATGTCAAGAATATATACATTTCTAAAGGAAAATGATGTATTTCATTTTCGGCGATTACAAATAGTTCTAAATTATTTCATGTCTTGTAAGTCGTAATTCAGTTCCTCTATTCTAGCCAGGGCATTTGACGCTGCAGCGGGCTGTATGAATATAAGGCCTGATAAATCACCAAGTAATTGGTGGTGCCACCTTTTGCTTTTGCGCGACAGGCTGCTCCTAGTCCTAGGGGCCTAAGGTCGCCTATGAGCATGTGAGCGGCTCATCGCCAAACCTCAGTTTAACATAATAAATCTAAAATATCGCCAAGACGACATTTTGATATTCGTATCGACAGGTCAGACGAGACCGCTTCACAATTTTTCAACTTCCTCGCTAATCTCTTTTCAGTTCTTTGCAGTTCATTTTCACGGCTCACCCCAGGCAAGTTCACTCTCACCTTTCCCGTGCGACGAGGGGCTGTATTTACCCAGCAAAACATGACGCCGCAAGAGATCACAGACTTACTCCAGCGCGGGGGCCGCGTGGAGTCTACCGAAGATTACGATGAGACTCTTGAACCGGAATACGCTGTTCAGCGACGGACTGAGCTGTTGGCTGGTGTGCTTGAGACGTGCAAGGAGCTGCGCGCCTCGGACCAGGCACAGCTCGAAGTAGTGGCCGAGAAGCTGGGTGACGGTAGCCGCGACGGTAAGTCACCTGCCTCTTGAAGGTCCGAAAATAAGAGAGATTTGAGGCTAAAATCGTAGGCAGAGGCTTGGCGCTTGCCGTATGGTGACTCTGGCATCTTGACCTTTTTCCTCGAAGAGCTTGCCAAGCAAGACATTACCAACAAGCTCAAAATTCACGCTCTGCGAATCGTGGGAAACGCATGCGCAGACACAGACAAGAACAGAGCTCTCGCGGTAGAGAACAGACGCTTGGAGGCGGTTATTCGACAACTCAGTGACGAGAGTGTCGTTCAGTTCACTATTCCGGTGCTATACAATGTCATGGTCGACTACGGTGTGTGCTCACCCCACGATGTTTAGCAGTCGGCTCATTCCATGAAAAATGCAATACTAATGGAGGAATGATGCAGATCCTGCCCAGGCTCTTGCATCGGAGCTCAAGATCAGCCAAGCCATGATGAAGCTCCTGTCCTCGCCAAATATGCCGCAGTTTGCCGGCGTGATCCTATACTTTTGCCGCATCCTTGCGCTCATTGTCAACAGAGACTCTGAAATCGCCGCCGCCGCCGACGACACCGTTGCCGTGCTCCTCTCCGTCGCCACCAGCACCCCTTGCAAGGACGACGCCGAGGAGTTTGCCTCGCTCGGCACTGTCGCTCTCGTCTACCTCGCCGCCGAGCGCTTCCAGCAGCTCGCCATCTCTCACGGCCACTTCGGTCTCTTGCTGGACGCCTTCCACCACGCCCACGTCGGCCTGGACATTTCCCGCGTTGACGACCCCGATGTGGCCGCCGCACTCAAGCAGCTCCGCCTCTCCATGCTCAGCACGCTGGCCGAGCTCACCGCCCATGGCGCCTTTCCGGCGGCGTACCCGCCGACGTCAACGGCCGCGCAGACAGTGTTCGCGTGGCTGCAGAGCGGCGACTCGTCGTTGCAGACGGCCGCGTGCCTCGCGCTCGGCAACTTGGCGCGGTCGGACGACGCGGCGACGGCGCTGGTCGATCAGCACGCGCCCCAGACGGCGCTCGTCAAGCTGCTCGCCGACCCGGCCGTCAAGGACGCGCAGCCGCTGCACGCGGCGCTCGCGTTCCTCAAGAACCTGGCCATCCCCGCGCACAACAAGCCCGCGCTGCGGCCGCTGCTGGAGCCCGGCTGCGTGCCGCGCATCTACGACCTGGACGCGCAGCCGCAACTGCAGTACGGCGCCGTGTCGCTGACGAGGCTGCTGCTAGCCGGCTGCCCGGACAATGTGGCGCAACTTTGCAAGGACAGCAGCCAGGAGGCTGCAGAAGGCGAGTCCGACGCCGTGGGGACGGGAGGTAGCGTCGAGGGCCTGATTTCGCTCTTTGGCCGCACCGACACGGAGCCCACCAAGGTCGAGGCCGCTCGGTCCGTCGCCGCCATCTGCCGCGTCCTGCACTCGGACGCCGCCGCGGAGCTGCTCCCGCGTCGTGGAACGTCCGATAGCGAGAGCCGCGCCGCATTTTACGCACGCCACGACGTCGGCAAGCCGCTTGCCTTTCTCGTCACACAGGAAAAGTGGCATAGCCTGCGCTCCGAGGCCTGGTTCGTGCTGGCGCTCATGTCGCGCTCTGCCGACGGCTCCCGCGTCATTGCCGCCGTGCTGCAGCAGGAGGCTGTCTCGGCACAGCTGACCAAGACCATCACCGGCGAGAAAAGGGACGGGCGGGTGACGGAGGTGGTCGACGAGGACAAGGACGAGAGCACGGCCGCGCTGTCGGCCGCCGAGGGGCTGGGCTTGCAGCCGCAGCAGGCGGATCCGAAGCAAAAGGAGCGCATTGCGGCCGTCGAGAGGGAGAATGCGCTCGTCATGTGCACTGAGCTGCTGAGGAACTGGAGCGAGGAGTTCAAGTCATTGAGCCGTGCATTCTTGGAGGGTCTGCTCAAAGATGGTACTGAGCTGGTGGCGGCGCATAGAAACAGAGAATCCAGTACAGTATAATCCAATTTAGGCAAGTTACAGTATTGTATTTCAAGGGTTCGAGAGCTTTCAGGTGTCAGGCCAAGTCACATGGACCGCATCGTCGAATCAGAGTCAATCAGAGTCACATAAATATTTTGATTCATTCAGCGTCGAATACAAAAGGGAGAGCCAATGATCATGCAAATAATTCTTTACCCTGGACTATGAACCGGGCCAAGCACTACATTGTAGTAGCCTTTGCAGCAGCCGACCCATGCCCATCCCGTACGATACGCAAAGAGCACAAAAACCCTCATAAAACACCAGTATCCCATTTTTTGTGTTGCAACCGCTCTCTCCTTTATTTCTTCGCACCCTCGGCCTCGGTATTGTCCTTTGCACGCTTCTCGCGGGCGCCCAGGTAGCGCTTCTCGGAGCGGGCTTGGCGGAGGGCCACGTAGGCGCCGCCCTTGACGGGGGCGGGCATGTCGCCCTTCTTGATCTCCTTGACGCCGAGGTCGGTGGCGGCGACGGGCAGGACCGAGGCGATGGTGGCGGCCGTGTTGACCTTGGAGAGGTCCGTCTTGGTGTCGCCCTTCTTGGGGGAGTTGGACTTGCGGGGGAGCAAGATTAGGCGCTCCTTGTAGGCCTTGAGGCGGGCGACGTTGAGGGCCAGTGACTCCTCGGAGAGGTTCTGGCGGCGGAAGTCGACGGCGATACCGATGGTGGGAGCGAGGGGACGGGCAATACCAGCCTCCTATGAAGTTTGTTAGTCTGCCTGACATTCCGCCGAGAACAATTTCGCAAGGTCGACTAATCGTCCAACGCTATCCGGTTCGAGCACAAAGATTTGCATCCATCGTATGGCGGCCTCTTGCCAGCGCTCGGAATCTTTTGTCGTCGAGTGGGGTTGCGCGAGAGAACGGATGGCAATTTGCGGGGTTTCTGGTGTCTTTCGTACCTTGAGCTCAGTCAGAGTGAAACCGCGGCCAGTGCGGACCTTGCGGTTGTACTTGATGGTAGGGCATCGGACAATGGGACGGAGCTTGTCGACGGGACGGGGAGCCAGAGCAGCGGCCTTGGCCTGACGGGCAGTGCGGCGGGAAGCCTTCTTGCCAGCCTAGAGGTTCCAAATCTTGTCAATAACCACGTTTTCTATGCCTTCGTATTCGCCGAAAACCATCTGCGCTTGGTTTAGGTCGGGAGGTAAAATTCGCATACCTGGTCAAAGTGCGTGCGTACGCGACGCTGCCAGTCCTTGTGGAAGTCTGTTCAAATATCCTCAGTCAGTCGTCGATTCCTCCATCATGCGTTTCGTCGGTCGTTGTGGCGCTGCTATTCGCTTTCGGTACGACGGTTTTGGGGAGATATATGCTCACGGTTCTTAACGATCTTCTGGTTGTGCTTGATCGCCTATTCGAAAGAAAAAGACCCAGGTCAGTAATTGAGTCTTTCGCTGTGTGACAACGTGTTTTGCGCAATTGCGAGATTCGTACCATTTTGTCTGCTTGCGATCAAACGATCCGGATTGTCGATTGTTCGAGAGGCGTGGAATGATCAGAGGAGTTGGAGGCTTGACAATTTCTTAGAAGGGTTTTCGTGCCCTACGAAATGCTACGTACCTGGTGGGGTATGCCCTTTCCACTGGGCGAAACAAGCGAAGGGAAAAACTTGTGTGGACAAATCACGTGTGTGTCGGCCGCTGGCGGACCAGTAAAATGAAGTGCAGGCGCTGTAATTTGCAAACGAGAGAGTGGGGCATGACGGCCTGTTTTGGTTTGGCGTAGAGTGGACTTTGTTGACTCCGTTTGCCTTTCGTGCCTGGATTCAAAGGCAGCCAGACAGGAAGCCCGCTGGCAGCTGGCAAAGGAAAGCTATAAAGTCCTCGCGCGCCGCCTCGATTTTCTGTTTCTTTTCTTCCTTTCTTCTTCATACTTACCTTGTTCCGAATTCCCCAGCTCAAGATTTGGGGGCTTCAGTGTGGAAGGCCTGCATTGCACAGCGCGGTGTCGCTCCACGCTCTATTGTCCTTCGGGGCCATAGGGGGCGTAATTTTTGATTTCATCCAGTTTTCATTGTGAGCGACGCTATATGCGACGCCATGAAGAAGACGTGAGCTATTGTAGAATGCGACGTGAAGCTCTGAACGTTGATCCAGAGACAGCCATGCCTCTGGACCCGTGGCTCACCTAACCCTTCCAAGTTCCGAAATGCACACTGATTGTATCGCACCAGTCGTGTTTGTGCAACGCCTTGCAAGAAGCTCTGCTGCCGCCAGACACTATCTGCTTTACCTGACGCGAGACGCAGAGCTTCACCCACGTCGTCCGCGCTAGATCTCCAATCTGTGTCCACAAACACTGTGCACCTAATCAACATGTCACCTTCAATTGATCCGTAGCAACACCCTTTTCCTCATGTCTACCCTGTGGTCGCTCCTTCCCCCGGATCGGCGTTTGCTCAGTCCCTACTAGCCAGTGAGTACCACCTGTTCTTCGTTTTTTCATCAGCTTCAGATGGGTTGCGGAGCAGGAAAATGCACTGCTCCTGAACCACCCAAAAATCATTTCTTCTTTCTTCAAATGTAGTTTGACAGATGATCTAAGTCGTAAATTGCAGCGCAGAGCTCCTGTTCGCCGGGATTTCTCCGTGCCAATCATAGCACGTGAATTCCACGCCAAACCGGGACTCCCAAAAAATCTCATGACATGCTAGAACTCCTTTGAACCCGCCCCATTTTCGCGGCGGAAAACCTTTGGACAGCACCTCGTCTCTCGTCATTTCTGTACTACCAATCCACCTTTTGTCTCCCCCGTCGTCTGAACCAAAAACTGCTCTTGTAATTCAGCAGCCGAAACATTTCGTTTCTTTCCTTTCTTGTCAGTCTCCCATCACACGAACTCGACGGAAGCGATGGCGTCCAGGATCGGCCCGCGCACCGTCAAGGATGCTACGAGATTCACCTCGACGATTCCGCACGCCACATCAAAGACGGCCGCGCCAGCATCTCCCTCCGTCATCGCCGCGACGCCCAGGCCCTCGAGAGTTCCCGGCGAGACGCCCGAGCAGCGCGTCAAGCGACTGCGCCTCGCGCACCTCGCCGCCCAACAGGCCCAGATCAGCCAGACGGACCGCATCATCGAC
The DNA here is from genome assembly GCA_037289395.1 of Beauveria scarabaeidicola. NCBI lineage: Eukaryota > Fungi > Ascomycota > Sordariomycetes > Hypocreales > Cordycipitaceae > Beauveria > Beauveria scarabaeidicola. The sequence continues at coordinate 4,544 of JAEIJG010000408.1, read as the reverse complement.
GCCTCCCGACGATTTCTTGACGTGGCTCACCGCTGGACCATAGGCGGCATTGTCGTCTTCACTGGTAAGCTTTTGTTGCCCTTCCCGAGGCCGCTTTCCATCCAACCAGCGTTTGCCTCTGTGGCAAAAGGTCAAGACACTAATGGGTGGCGATTCATCTAGCCGTGGCCGGTGTCGTCAGCATATACTCGGTATGGGACATGCTGCGATATAACCGCGCCCGCCGCGCCGAGTGGGCTGAAGCCCAGAAGAAGCTCGAGTCGGACGAGCTCGCCACCGCGCGCCTGGCGTACCTCAAGGGCACGGCGACCGAGGACCAGATTGCGCTCGTCGAGGCGGCCAACCGCGAGGCCGAGGAAAAGGGCATCCGCCTGCCGCCCCTCATCGCGCCCCCCGAGCACCGCACGCATTTCGAAGAGCATCTCAAGCCCACACTGCAGGGTGACGGCGGCAGCGGCGGCAAGGAGCCCGCTGCCGGAAAGGGCGTTTTTGGCGTGCTCTCCGGCGTGTTTGGCGGTGGCGGTGGCGGCGGCGGCAAGGAGGAGTCACCCGCTACTAAGGCTGTTCAAGCTGCGGCCCAGCAAGCAGAGGCTGTCGAGTCTACGACCAACAGCGCGTGGGAGAGGGAGCTGGAGAACCAGCGCAAGGGAGGCAGCCTAGATCAGCTAGGTCTCGCGGGTGCTTCTGGCGAGCAAGTTTCTGCCAAGAAGGGATGGTGGCCTTGGTAACTGCGCTTTGAGTCTATGACGAAGCCAGAAAAATCAACAGCATCAGCTTCATTGTATACTTGGGATCGAAATCGAGAGGCGGGTATATATGTACGTGATAAGAGGGAAGGCTTGTCAAACTGTAACATAGACTGTAGATGGGTCGAGCATTAGACGGCGTCATGGAGTCCTTTTTTGTATGTATGATAGATGAATCTCTCATCCTCACATCTGCACAATCAAACAAAATCCACAACAGCAAAAATCATGAGCACGTAACAACTCAGCCAGCACTATGCAGACAGAACAAGTACAAAGATGGCGGTAGAGCAGACAGGAAGAATAGTAAAGAGTGAATTACTGTAATAAGTTTGTGCAGAACGCTCTGCTAATGGGTCCAGATTGACTATAGTCAGAAGGCCCTTCTAAACAATGCTGCGAGTCGACACTGCGATCTCGAGAATCTAATGATGGTGGCGAAGAGTGCAGTAGCCCAATACAACAAGGAAAAGTTTTCGCTGAGAAATCATCGACTGATGAGGAAAAATATAACAAAACGCTTCAATCAGTGAAAATGCAAGTCGAAAGAAAACGGCCACGTCGCACTCAAGAAACATCATGAATGCGTCTCGTGGGCAAAGAAAAAGTGTACAGCTCCTCGAACGGAGGAGGTTTAGAATATTCGTGAGTCAAACAGGGGAAAGAGATGAATATCCAGGGTAGAATCGCTCGAGTCGTGTCGATCAAGGGCCCTGCGGGCTTCGGGGGCGGCCGTTTCAGAGCTCTCTCCGCCGGAATAGCGGTTGACCAGTCCTCAGATGACGATCGGTATCTGCTTCGCAAAGCAGCGAAGCTTTTGTCGCTTCTGCGACCACGATAATGGTCTCACCGCTCTATCCCATACTTGCTGTTCTGTGTGAGGATCTGCGATGAAGCTGTTCCCTTCCTATGAGATAATGATGTGATTAAAGTGACCAGGCACCTTGTCTCGACATTTGTCGCAGTCGGACCTGTATCCTATACTGAAGCTGCGCTTCATGCCTGGCTGCCATGTCCATGTATTCACAGTGTGTCGACTGCGGGTATGGCCCTTTCGGTGAGAGGTTGGCGAGTCCGGGTCACCTTCTCCGTCGTCGGACGCGGTCGGTCGCTGGATCTCGACACCCATCATGGCGTTTGGGTGTTCCATTGCTTGGAGCGCGGCCAAGTGTCCGGGAGAGTGCGCCATGCAATCTTCTGATTCCGAGATTGGAGAAGGCAGCCTCCTATTACTCTGCAGGGTCTGCCAATCTTGGTCCTGCGGTGCGTCGCATTGTGCGCAGGGTTGATCCGCAAGTCCGACTTGGTGGTGGCCCATGTTGGCGATGCCTCGGCGTCCAGCGGTAGCGGTTGGATTGGCCCGCTGCTGGCCTCGAAGCTGGTCGACAAAGCTAGGTTGAATCGGCGTAGGGATGCGGCCAGTTACGGCGTCGGGCTGCAGATAGCTTGGTATTGCAGACTGCATCTCGACAGATTCCATAGTGGCCATTTGCTGGTCGTGTAAACTTGAATTTTGCCAAGTTGAATAGTCGGAAGCTGTAGCAAAGTCTGCCTCACCAATGCTTGAAGCCATCATTGTGGGAGAAGACATATTCTGCTGCATCGTCATGGACATTGGTGAGGTGCGAACAGGAAGGCATTGAACACGTTTCTAGAGATGTTGTCAGCATGGCGAGTCTGGGACGTTTGCAACAAGGCGCGTCGTCGTTGGCTTACAGCGCGGTGTTCGGAAAACCCAGCAGGCCCATTGGCCAAGTCAGCCTCGTCACGGTGCCTCTTCCGGCCAGTTTCCATCATGTCGGTATGCTGCTGGATAGCAAACATGTTGGGTGAGATGCCAGTCGCGCGCGACCGGGCGAGACGAACTGCAGCGACGAGTGATTCGTCTTGTACGGCGAGTCAAGGCCAGCGTAGTATGCAGCCGCGTGCAGAAAGTGCAGTGCAGGAAGTGCAGGACGTGTGTGGGCAGGTGGCTGTGTCTAGACTCTAGAGTGCTGCTGCGGCACAGTCGTGAAGCGACGTCGGTATTTGTTGCAGCGGGAGGGGGTGGATTTGCTTTTGCTGAGAGCGTTTTCGGGGTATCTTGGGTCGGCTGGCAAGAAGGGGGTGAAAGAAAAAGAAAAAAGTACTACAGAGATGATTTATGATGTGATGTGAGCAGAACGTTTGGCGGAGGATCAAGCCTAGGACCTGAAATCAAGTAGAGCAGGCCGGAGGAGAGCGGGGGGAGGAGGAGGCGGGAGAGGCAGGCGGAGCGCGAGAAGGCGATGGTTGGTAAGGGACCAACCACTGCGACCAGGTGGCAATGACGGAGCGAGGACCCTAAGGCATTGGCTATTAATCAAAATGGCAACCTCGAAGCGGAGTGAGTAAAAGTACGTGAGGGATGTAAATACAGAGAGAATCGGGTGTGAGGCTTTTTTTGCTAGTAAAAAAAATCACCCTCAAGAGTCGCGTTGTGAATATGCGTTTTCGTTTGTCTGAGGCGCACCCCTCTCAAGGTGCCAAAGGCGGAGAAGCGTTGTGGCTTGATGAGTGGCTGGGGCTCAGCCTTTCCTTGTTACCCTGAACGGATATCAACGCGTTTTTGTCGTGTTTTTGTGCGATGATTCTGTGCGATGATTCTGTGCGATGATTCTGTGCGATGGAGGCTAGGTACGATGTAGAAGGATGAATTTCTGTCATCGTAATTCTTCAACGCATTTATCAAACAAGTTCGAGTTCATGCGGCCGTGACACATGATCTATGGGTACAGTTGCAGTCCAAGATTGTCACAACGGCGACACCTATTGACCACATGCCACCCAAGTTGCCCAGCAGTTGGCTTTTGAAGCAACCATTCTGGGACATGCGGCGATTCCAGGCTGGAGAAAATCCGACTCAGCTCATGTGCAGTCCACAATGGCTGCAGACCTTTGCATATTGTCTCTCAATGTACCAATGGTGCTGCTTGGTACTAAGACTCTTGGCTGGCAACGCACATCACACTGAGCTCTGTCTAGAGGTTGCTGCCGATCTGCAAGATGTCCATGCCTGCTAACTTATAGGTAATGACTACCCAGCTGGGAGATGGCGACCGACCAGGCTCTGACCGATATTTACTTGGGACTTTCTGCAGCTGACTAGCTACGCGGAGGCGGAGAGGCTACATTGAAGGTGGCACAGCAGGCTGCATGACTCCCATCTTTATGCTACACATCGCATGCTCATCGTTGATAATCAGCATCCATAGGTATAGGCATATAATCCCGACAGATCCTGGTCAATAGTGCGATGCTGAAGAACGCCACATGCTGTGAACTGCCAACGGCCAATTGCCAATTGTCAACCATACTTTGGCGTGCACTTATTCTCCCAATGCCACTCTGGCGTACCCGCATCTGACGTATTACTTCCGAGGTACTCAGTATTACATCCACAGGTTCCAGCGACTGCACGCACCCATCAGCCCATGTACCACATCGCGCCTGAATAATGCACCTTTAACCTCTTGTCGCTCCAAGGGCATCCCGCACTGTTTTCTCAAGGGCCCAGAAACTGACTTGTAGGTACCAGGACGAATGCGCTCATTCCAGGGATGCAAGCTCCATTACTCGTCTACAACAAACGTTGCCGCTCTGGATTCGGTGGCCCTCACTGGCCCTCAGTGGGATTCCAGTGACCCTTTGACAGGCTATTCCAGCGCCCTTCAGTGGCTGTCTCGGGCTGGTGGGGTACGCCTTTCCTTGCGACATTGACAAGTTTTGGAGCTAAAAACATATTTTTTTTCCAAAAAAAAAAAAAAAAAAAAAAAAAAA
>JAEIJG010000407.1:0-29186 GCA_037289395.1 Beauveria scarabaeidicola | reverse complement strand
GTTATAACTAAACTAGCCTAGCCTAGATAACTAAATAAGGATTCTCTTATAGAATATTTATAAAGATAATAATAATATCTAGCTAGCCCTTTACTAAGAGAATAGCCTAGATATTATTATAATCTAAGAGGTATTACTAAGTAGCCCCCTACTTACCCCCTCCTTAGCTCTATACTAGTACCTATAGGGGGGGGGTAGGTAGTGACCTACGTCTATAAGAGGGTTAATAGAGTATTATAAGAAGTAATAGTTAGAAGAGATATATACTATATTAAATTCCTTAATAACCCCCTTATCTTTATAAGTATCTACTCTAAGCTAGGTATAGACCTATATAGACTCCTAAGCGGAATTCTATTAGAAGGGGAGATCCTATATATAATAGTAGGGGACTTTAACCTTTACCACCCCTCTTAGGACCTCTATAGTAGAAAATCCCTATTTATAGATAATATAATTAAGGCTCTTACCTATATTAGAACTATATTAGTTACGCCCCTAGAGATAGTAATATAGTATTACTATAATTACTATATAAGCACCTTAAACCTCCTCTAGGCCTCCCTAATACTAAAAGGTAGATATATAATACTAAACTAGAATCTAGTTAGGTCTAACTATATCTTATAGCTATTAGAGCTCTAGGCTTATAAGTTAGAAGGAAGTAAGCTAATAAAGAAATAGGGAAAGATAGATATTAGTCTTACCTTAGCTAAAGTAATAGCCTAGCTCCTAGCTATAACTAAACCACTAATAGTAGGACCCCTAGAGGTAGAAGTAGTGTATAAGTAGCTTATACTAGTAATAGAAGATATTATCCTTAGGGCTATCTCTATAATAGGCCCCTCTTAGACTAGGAGGCTAGAGTAGTAGAACTAAAAAACTAGCTAAGTAGTTACTAAGATAAAGAGGACCTAGAGGTAAGTATAGAGGTTAGGAAATAAAGTAGACTAGGAGATTATATATAGAATAAGAAAGGCTTAGTCCTAGGCCTTAGCTAAGATATAAAAGGTAACTTAGAGGATATACCTTAACTTACTAGGTGATACGCTAGTATTATAGAAGTAATATAAGTAAGTAAAGAGGTTTATAATAAGATATATAGCTAATATAATCCTAGAGCTAGCTTACCTAAGCTATAATACCTTAGTATAGTTAAGGGAGAAGAAGGTAAAGGTCTTAGCTTAAAAGTTCTTTCTAGCCTTAGTGACTATTAGTCCTAAGCCTAGGCATAACACGGCCTTAACCTATAAACTAGACGCCCTTAGGCCCCTATAAGATAAAATAGAAATCCTTATAAAAGTTATAGTAGATAAAGTTAAGGATATACTTAGAGGCTATATAGCCTAGAACGCCCTAGGTCTAGATAGGGTCTTATATAGGCTCTTAAAGGCCCTAGGCCCCCCCCTATATAAGATATTAATAAAGCTCTTTAATATATTACTATAGTCTAGACACTATTTAGCCTAGTATTAAGCTAGCTCTACTATAGTCCTCTAGAAGCCTAGGAAGACCCTAGATAACCTCTAGATAGTAGGAGGATAGCGGCTAATAACCCTCTTTAATATAATAGGTAAGCTATTTAAGAAGATTCTTACTACCTATATTATAACTATAGTAGAGGTATACTAGCTCCTTCTTAAGGGTTAAATAGGGAACTAAAGGCATAGGTTAATAGAAATAGTAATTATAATAGTTATTAAGCTAGTCTATATAGCTTAGGCCTAAGGTAAGGCTATATTACTCCTCTAACTAGATATAACTAGAGTTTTTAATAATATTAACTATAGACTACTTATTTAAGAGCTTTACTAGTTAGGTTACTTAGAGAAGATCCTTAACCTTATCTAATCCTTCTTTAATAAGAAAATAAACTAGCTCTAAATTAATAGTAATATAATAAGGGAAAAGGTAGTCTAATATAAAGTCCCTTAAAGCTTACTATTATTACTAATCCTCTTTATCTTTTTTATAAGCTTACTATATAAAGCCCTTAAGGTAGCCCTAGGTCTATATATAGTTAGCTTTATAGATAATATAAACCTACTATATATAAAGAAGAACTATAGTAAAATAAAGTCCTAGCTAAAAAATACCTAGGCTATATATAAAGACTAAGTAAGAACCTATTAACTAAGTTTCTTTATACTAAAGTTTAAACTATTATACTTCTAATATAAGTAAGCCTTAGATCTAGGCCCCCTTATATTTAGAGGTAAGGTAGTAGAGTTATTAATAAATATATATCTCCTTAGAGTAATACTATTAGTAGGGTTAGAATAGTAGAAGTAGGTTAAGTTTATATTAGGGAAGGTCTAGTCTACGCTTTAAGCCTTATAACTAATAGTAAGGAAGTTATAAGGCTTAAGGGTTAAGGAAGTAAAAGATATCTACCTCTAGGGAATTTATCTAATTATATTATTTAGAGTAATAATATAATATAGCCCTATAGCTAGCCTTATATAAGGCCTAGCTAGACCCCTTTAAGAGCTATAAGTAAGGTATCTAAGGGTAGTTAGAGGAGCCTTTAAGGCTACCTTTACTTACTATATAGAGATAGAGTTTAGTATATTATTAGTAGATATTTACCTAATAATATAGAAGAGTAGAACCCTAAACTAGTAGGAGGCTAATAGGGCTATAGCCTAGCTTTAGTATACTACTATATAAGTATTATCCCTAGTTTTACTCTACTAAAGTAGTAGAAGATAAATCCTATTACTAATAAAAGACCTTTACTAAAACCTACTAAAGATAAGCAGGGGGGTACTAAAGGGGGACTAGTGTGTACTTAAGGCTTAGGCTAACTAGATATAGAGAGTAAAGTGGGAGTATAAGAAGACTAAGAGCTAGAGGTAGGTAAGATAGCTTACCTTATTCTTAGTCTATAAGCCCCTATAGGCTAGATATAAGGCTAGGGTAACCTTACTCCTTTACTTACTAAGGTATATTAGCTTTATTATAATATAACTATAAATAAAAAAGATTAGGCTAAATACTTTCCTTTATAAGTAATAAGTACTTAAATATAATATAAGGATATATTAATATAAATATAAGGTAAAGGATATTTATTATATACTTCTCTAATATAAACTTATAAGCTAATACTATACCTTTACTATAGTATTACTAAGGGACTAAAAAGATATACTTTATATACTTAACTACCTAGTTAAGAGTAAGAAAATAGTAAAATAGGTATATAACCTATAGAGGCTAACCTATATAAATATTAGACCTAGGGTAGAACTAGGATAGGATAGATATAGAGTAGGTATAGAGTAGATAGGGAGGAGCTAAGGCTTAATAAAGGGGATACCCCCCCTTAAGAGAGGTAAAATAAAAATAATTAGGAAGAGGGGCCTTACTAGCCCTTACTAAGAACTAATATATAATTAGAGTTAGATAAAGAAGTAAGGGTTTTCCTCTAAGGAGTCTAGTTTTTCCCTTACTTATAAAGATAGTAGGACTAAATAGGTATATATAGGCCTAGTTAGTATAATTTAATAATAATATTATAAGGGGTTATCTTAATAGCTTATTCTTTTTTTATTATATTTAAGTTTTTTAGTATAAAGATAGTTATTAATTTTAATAGTTTTTTTAATAAAGTAATTAAAGTTATTAAGTTAATCTTCTTTTATAATTTTATCTTTTATATTCTCTTTAAATTTATTATAAAAAAGTTTTATTTAGTTATTATTATCTTAATTAATAAGAGTAATAATATATCTAAACTCTTATATATAATACTAAGTAAACCTAGTTTACTTTAGTATTTTAAGCTTTTATATAGTAATTTAAATCTTATTAGAGTCTCTAAAGGTAGTTTTAAGTAGTTCCTTAAAGTTATTATAATTATTAAAAATTTAAGTAATCTTTACTTCTAGTTTATTATTATTAAGATAATCTCTAAGAATTAGTTCTTATTATTTTATTACTTTACTAGTAAAAAGGTTTTTAATATAAAGAATCTTTAAAGGTTTTTTATTAGTAATAATATTAACCTTTAAGTAGACTTTAGTCTAAATAAAAAAGATATAAATACTTCCTTTAGTTCTATTAAATACTTTAGGCTTTAAGAACTTAGGTATATTATATATAGCTTCTCCCCCTAGGTTAGTTTAGAGTATCTAAACTTATATAATTAAAGTTATAATTTACTAATATATCTACTATATTACTTATATAAGGTTAGTAGTATTTTTACTTATAGTAGATATTATAAAAGGTTAATTACTTAAGGTTTTAAAAGTAACTTTATTAAAAAGTAAGTTATCTACAGGGACTCTATATAAGCTACTAACTCTAGTAGTATTATTAGAGACCTCTATAGAGCTACTAAAGATGCTAAGGGGTGTTAAAACTATAGTAAGACTACTAAATCTACTAAAGGGCTATTATAACCCTTATAAGGCTATTAAGACTACTAAAATAGCTAAAACCACACTAAGGCTATATTAAAACTTAAGGGGTAACTATATTAGCTAATATCTTATATATAATAAGATATAAGAGGAGGATTTTAGATTTAATAAAGTTTTTTCTAAGTATTACTTTTATCTTTTTTTCTTTATAAATAACTATAATTCTTCTTAGATAAAAGATAGAATAATAAGGTTAATAATATAGTCTTTTATTAACTACTTCTCTATACTACTCTCTTCTATCTAAATCTATCTCTACCTATAATCTTACTTCTATATACCTATTTATAATTATAATAAACTTATTAAATAAGATTAATTAAAATATAATAATAGTTTATTTTTAGTTTATAATTAGTTTATTTCTTAAGTAATAAGTTAAGTTTAGATACTATAAGGTAATAATAAGTAGTATTTATTATATAAGGAATTATTAAAAGTAAAACTCTTAAAACTAATTACTTAAAATTATTTAGATTAATTAATAGAGATCTAGACTATTTAGCTATAAGAAATCCCCTTCTTTATATATTTATTTATCTCTTTATTATAGAGTAGGATTATTTTAGATTACTACTAACCTATAGTAATCTATAGTAATCTATTATACTACTAGATTACTCTAGCTTACTACTAGCTTACTATAATCTATGTGATCTATAATAATCTAGTCACGTGACTAGTTATCCTAATTAAGTGACTTATAGGCACCCGCCTAGTCACGTGACTAGTTATCCTAATTAAGTGACTTATAAGCGCCCGCCTAGTCGCTCCCTTAGGCCGTCTCCCTAGCTGCCTTATGCTTTCCTTCGTTCGTAATATATAATACCTCTATTTAAGTATATATATATATAAAAAGTAATATACCTAAAGAGGATTACTAAATTTTAATATTATTATCTATATTAACCTATAATTATTATTCCTACCTCCTTTCCCCCTAAATAATATCACTAAAGGCTATAATTAGCCTTAATTCCTCTACCACTATTACTAATACTAATAATTAGCCTTAATTCCTCTACTACTATTACTAGCGCTATACTATTAGCCTAGAAGAACCCTTTATTTAGCTAGTTATATATATATTAGCGAAAATACGTTTTTTAAGTAAATTAGCGAGCGTTAAGAGCTTTAATTAACAGCGGCGGCGGCGGCGGCGGCGGCGCGGGGAAGGTGGTATTAGTGGTAGTAGTAGCTAGAAAAAATCAAATATCACACTATTTTAAAAGATACTTCTAATTTCTATGTGATTTGCCTATAAACTTAGGTACCTCTAAAAATCTATTTATAATACACATGTGATACCGCATAAATAGCAAAACAGCACCGCATAAATAGCAATACTCAAACTATTTATACTTCCACAAACTGGCGATAGCGTGGCGGCTCCGAACTTGCCGGTTTAAATCGCCCCGCTGACAACAATAACAACTTGTCGATTTGTATTTCTTTCCGCAAATACGTGACTACTCCTATCGAGTATGTCGACCAAAGACTTCACTCCTGGTTTACACGTCACTCATCTACACGAATGAGTGAAAGATCTTCGCCCTGACTCCTTGTCAGCAACAACTCTGAGTCATCTGGCGAACAAGCTGCACAGCCTCCTTTGCTATACTTTGTAAACTTTTGATAAAGACGGCTCGCCCAAGTGGTTGACAGCCCGCTAGAAGTGCTTTGCGATGAATTGATGCTCTATGTATTGACCTCACCCCCCCCCCCCCCCCTTTTTTCCCGTTTTACGCCACTCTCGCGCCGCATCATTGCAAAAAGCAATAAATCGCGTCAGCCGACAAATTGTCCTACAATGGTGGCGCTCGCCAAGGTCGCGCAGGGCCTCCATGTGGCCCGGACGCTCACTGCGCTCATCTATACCTTTTTCAGCTTCGTTGCACATTACGCACAGGATAATGCCTCCTTCAATACAGTCTCGCGCAGCATTATGCGCCTAGTCGCAGTCGGCGCCTTGCTAACAACGCTCGGCGCCGAGGCCGTACTGCTGAGCACTCAAACGCGAGAGCCTATGGCGTCCACAGAACATACTCTCAGCCTCGTTTATTCATTCGCGGCTTGGTTTTTAATGTGTCTACGAAAGAGATTGCTGGTCGTTGATCTATTTTCCCTTTCGCTTCTTGCCATTGTGCTCGGTGGGCCGCTATTAGCGATTGAAGTTGTCTCCAGGACCACGGCTCGCATTTATATATTAGACGTTGTACGTCTCGTCATTGCACTACTGCTATTTGTGGACAGTGCAAGATGGCTGCGCAAGATATCGAACCCAGAACAGAAACTCGACGACGAGTCGCGGCCTTTGCTCGCAGACAGTGCTTCGGCAAGGTCGTCCCGCAGCTCCTTTGACTCGCACACCCTCGGTGCTGATTCCACGGTCAAGATCCAAAGTGACAGGGACAGCGATACCACATCCGTCGCCAGCGATGACTCCGAGGATGATTTTGACTCTGCAGCTAGTCGACTTCGCAGGAGCGGGAGCTGGATCGAGTACCTCGGCAACTTCAAAGTGTTCCTGCCGAGCCTCATTCCTCGCAACGACGTCAAGGTCCAGGCCTGCCTGGTCATTTGCATACTTGTAGTACTCACAGGGAGAGCTCTCACCATAATTGTCCCACAGCAGCTCGGCAAAGTGGCTGACGAGCTCGTCTCGGGCACGCTGCCCATCAAGGCGTTGCTAGTGTACTACCTGCTTACTCTGCTTCATGGCGACTGTGGAATTGGCCTCGTCGAGAAATTGACAAAGATACCCGTGCAGCAGTTTTCCTTCAAAAAAAGTTGTCCAACTTGGCCTTTAGCCATGTCATGAGCCTCGAGATGAACTTTCACGACAGCCAGGACTCTGCCGAGGTCATGAAGGCCGTCGAACAAGGCGAGGCGCTCACCAACATCCTCGACACGGCCATTCTCGAAATGATGCCTACTGTCCTCGATACCGGCACCGCCTTTGCTGTTCTCTACGCCAAGTTTAACGCTGCTGTTGCCGTCACCATGGTCACCGCCGCCGTTCTCTTTCTGACAGTCGAAATTGTAACCTCGAGCTGGAATATCGACAATCGCCGGCGTGTCACCAAGGCAGAGCGCCAACAGACTCGCATCATGCACCAAGCTGTGCAGGGCTGGCGGACCGTGTCGGCTTTTAACATGTTTTCCCACGAGGGACGCCGCTACGGTGACGCCGTCGGCGCCAACAACCGTGCAAAGCTCAACTGGGGCGTCCGCGATGCTTTTATCGAGGCCATACTTGGCGTCATTATGCCCACTACGTTCTTTTGCCTTGCCCTGATCCTCGCTCGTGAGATATATGCTGGCCGTGCTTCGCCAGGTGACTTTGTCTTTCTCGTGCAGTACTGGGGGATGCTCCTGTGGCCGCTCAAGCACCTATCTCAAAACTATCGCTACCTCATGAAGGACCTGATTGACGCCGAGCGCCTGCTCGCGCTCCTCAAGACAGAGCCGAAAATTACAGATAATTCGAACCCTGTGCCATTGGGCCCCGTTAGAGGCGCCGTCAAATTTGAGCATGTCGATTTTGCATACGACGCTCGAAAGGGGGCTCTTCACGACGTCAACATCTCTGCAGCACCCGGTGAGACGGTTGCGCTCGTCGGTGCCACGGGCGCGGGCAAGTCGACCATCACCAAGCTTCTGATGCGCTACTACGACATCACGGGTGGGCGCATCACCATCGACGGGATTGACATTCGCTCCGTGACGCAGGGCTCCCTGCGCGACGTCATCGGCCTCGTGCCCCAAGATCCGCTGCTGTTCAACGCCACCATCATGGAGAACCTTCGTTACGCGCGGCTTTCAGCTACCGACGAGCAGATTCACGATGCGTGCCGCGCTGCCGCCATCCACGAGCACATCCTCTCCTTCCCCGACGGCTACGCCACCAAGGTCGGCGAGTCTGGCACACGGCTGTCGGGTGGTGAGCTGCAGCGCATCGCCATCGCGCGCGTCTTCCTCAAAGATCCGCCTATTCTGATCCTTGACGAGGCCACGAGTGCTGTTGATACCAATACCGAGGTGTCGATTCAGCTGGGGCTCGGAAGAGTGAGCGAGAAGCGCACGACGTTTGTGGTCGCTCATCGTCTGTCGACTGTCGTGCGCGCAGACCAGATCCTCGTGCTCGATGCAGGGCAGATTGTGGAGAGTGGCACGCATCAGGAGCTGCTGCGTCTGAGAGGAAAGTACTATTCGCTCTGGGAGAACCAGCGAGGCGGCATGCTGGAGGTTGAGACGCCAGAGACGGAAGTGGACAAGTAGCTTGGTTAGACAGGGAAATATTATATCCTTGCGCGTGATTCCAGAGTCGTCTTCAAGATAGACGCACTATATACAGACTGTTCAGAGTTCAGTCTATAGTCAAAGCTGATAGTCAAGCAAACATGTTGGAAATTCTGAGAAGAGTCGACTATCAACTTTTGATCTGTTCAACAGCAAGTATGGCTTATCCGCATTGAAGGCTTTGGAGCTGCAGTACTAATTAAGTCTCAGCAATGATTTGACTTTCTTCTCTTGGAACGATGTGTCTCTTCATCGCACTCAACCACATCACCTGGCCTAGCTCGCTTGAATACATCCACCCCCTTTCGCAATGCCGCCTCTGGCAAGCTCGACGGTTCTGCTTTGCTTGGATGCGAATTGTCAATCTCGTCCTGAATTGTCTCTGAACGCCTCATTTCCATCCGTCGTTGCTCGGCAGCAAGTCTGCTTCGTTGCTTGGCGGCGCGGTCATTTGCCTCTTTGATAAATGCATCTCGATACTCTCTGGCCAAATCTCTTGCATTTCTGAAGGCGTTGGTGCCTTTTTGGAAGGAGTTCTTGCTCTCCGTCATGTTGAATTCGCAAACCTTTATCATGAAGTATTGCTCCTGCCCATTGGCAGCCCTTGCGATGTGATGCGCAAATATCTCCAGACAGCGGGACTCGACCACGTACACAGCACTATAGGTGTATGCGTTGCCGTCGTAGACTTTTTCATCCGGGCTTCTACCATAATTTTGGAGAGCGTGCATGGCGCGGGCACCGTACGCGCTCGCGTAGCATATTTGTCGTTTGCATGCATCCGTATTAGCAGAGTGAATCCTAGCCTCAACGAACCAGTTCGGCACTATTCGATGGCGGTTTCTTCGGTAAGGGTACCAGGTCGACGGAATGATTCGGTGGCGCAACTCGTCACAAATGTCCTCGTCTAGATCGCGACACCTCGCGCCATCAAAGATGTCTGGAGCCGGACGGACAAAGGTAACGTCTCCTATGGGCTCTAGATTATCAAATGATGCCTCATAGACTTCTTCGTGGGTTCTGGGGCCGGCGATTGTAGGTATAATGGTCCGCATCGCAGTGAATTTACTCGGGTTCATGTTCATATTAATGAAACAGTGGAAACATTGGTCGTCTAAGCCGGGTGGTCGCTCATCATTTCGTTTTTCGAAAACTCTTTGGCAGATTTCTTGTACGTTTCGCGGTTTAGGGATTCTTTTCATATTGGGAAACTCAATTGAATCGCTGAAGATGCCCTGTTGCCGGAGGTAGAGCTCGAAATTGGCATCGTATACCGTCGGATCCGCGATGCCGTATCTTGGAACCATGCTTTGCCCTTCGCCCGAACTGACACAGGCCACAGTCTTATTCAAGTTTATGGCAGATGGTATGCCTTTCGAATCGGAGGCCTGTTGTAGCGGTTGTGTTAGCGGAGGAGGAAATCCATCAGATTATCCGCAGGTCAAAGCAAAAACACATGAATGTGATTTTGTATGTGGAACTCAACTCACGCCCTGCATCCAACGCAGTCTGGGGCCGCCATTGCTCGCGAACTCGTGTTTAATCTTACTGAGTGGACTATCTTGCGCAATGACGAGGCGAGGAGCACCCTTGTGCTCGTTCCGCCTATCAAGATGATCTAACGCTCTTTTGGTCATCAAGACCTGCGGCAGTCTATCAAAGGACGCCTCTTCAGATTGTTGTTTGTCCATGGTGGCAAAGAGAAACAACAGGCAAGCCCAGCTGGACGATGATGGTTAAAGTGTTGTATCCTTGGTTCACAGTTACGTTCAGCTTGATCTCGCCAGCTGATCGGCTGTTCCCGAGGGAAGTTCTGATTGAGCAGTTTGATCCAAAATACGTTTGCAGAAGTAATGTCATATCTACCTTTTTGCTTTCAGCTAGACAGCGTCGTGCAAAATGCTTTGGCGCCCGTGCAACGTTGCAAGCGACACCGGCGGGCTGATTGTGTGGCATGCAGGATTTGATGACCTAGTTGGCACGACTTGCAGGATCGGAGGTCTCTTTCCGCCGTTTCTTTCGGCGTGTCCTGTACCCTTCTTTGGTATGGCAACCATCCTTAGTCTGCCGAGCGTCTATACTCGAGTACCTGGCAAGGATTTTGATGAATCAAAAACGTCCCAAAAGAAGATATCTGGTACGAACATGGCTTTGAACCTAAAGAAAGGTGCTCGTGATCTGAAGAGGGAGAATTGACTTCTATATCTTAGGGACCGTCTACAGCAGATAGCTGTGTCTTCTGGTACTGTCAACCTGCATGATGATGTAAGCGCTCGGGACACAAAGTGACGATACATTAAGTAATGTGCTGGCGAATCTCGCCAATGACCCACACGGCTTGTGAGGTCTCACACAATACCATTTTCTCTCCATTGGCGGCACCCCCAGGCGGCAAGAGGCCAGAACCGGCCGTGCAGGCTGTCACGGCACGTCAACGATGAGCAGAATCTACCGCAACAAAGAAGAGAAACAAATCGAAAGCAATAAGAGGAGTGGGGTTTATAATTTCAATCTCATTGCGCTTCTTCGAGTCCTTACCCACGGCGCGTCCTCTTTCCCCCGAGCCCTAGCTACTACTCTTTTTACAACCAAGCGTCGAAAGCAGTCAGACTCGTCGCTGATGGAAACATGCAGGTATGACTCACTGGACTGATCGCCAATATCTACTAACAAAGAACCGCCCTTCTAGATTATAGTAGGCAGCAGATTTCGTGTCGACTACGTAATTGGCCAGGGCGGTTACTCCTCTGTATACCATGGTATCATGACTCTAAGCACGTTTCCTCTGACGCCCTCCCTCACTGACGCCACGATTAAGGAACGGACCTAGAAAATGGCCGGGAGGTCGCGCTGAAAGTTTGTCATATCAAAAGCAACGCTCTTGCATGTCTCATCGATGAGGCCAGTGTCCTCGCCGCTATCGGCAAAGGCAAGGGCAAGGCTGAGGGCATTCCCACGAGATACTGGTTCGGCCGCGAATGTGAATACTACGTCATTGCGCAGGAACTTCTGGGTCCGACACTCCATGATCTACTCGACTACTGCGGGCGCTTCTCCTTCAAGACGATACTCCTCATTGCCGACCAGTCGATCCAGCGACTGGAGTTTATCCACAGCAAGGGGTATCTGCATGGCGACATCAAGCCAGCCAACATGGCCATGGGACAGGGCGAACAGGGCAACATGCTTTATTTTTTTGACTTTGGAATAGCCAAAAAATTTCCCCATGATGAGGAATGGAAGACTAGACGTGGTAGTGCACTTGCCTGCACGGAATTCTATGCCAGCCCGAATATTATCGATGGAAAAGGTTGCGTATTCTCCCCTTCTGAACCTGACCAGACCGGCATTGACCATCCCATACAGACCCGTCCTGGGCCGATGACTTGGAATCGCTCGGCTATATTCTTCTACAATGCTTTGGGAAGATTACCTGGGTATTCAAGTGTGATCACGAGAAGTGCCGTGACGACAGTTGGCGGTCGCCAGTGAGGTGCAAACTAGAACGCCCATCTGTCCAAGAGATGTGTGAGGACCTGCCAGAGGAGTTTCTCAAGTACTTCGACCACATCCGTTCGCTAGAGCATGGGCAAAAGCCAGATTACGGTCATCTTCGCGAGCTCTTTCGCTGTGCATTCCGCAATAATAATTATCAGGACGACAATCTCTACGATTGGACCTTGAAGTTGTTCGATGAGGTGCATGATACTAAATCCACGCCCGAGGAGCAACCCAGGCCGGTAGAGGAGCAACCCAAGCCGGTAGAGGAGCAACCCAAGCCGGTAGAGGAGGAGCAAACTGAGCCGGCAGAGGAGCAACCCAAGCCGGTAGAGGAGCAACCCAAGCCGGTAGAGGAGGAGCAAACTGAGCCGGCAGAGGAGCAACCCAAGTCGGCAGAGGAAACAATGACTGAGGCCAAATCAGGGTAGAATGTCTCGTATTATCGCTAAATAATATGATAATCAAGATTTCATTCGTACGCCTCATCAGACGAGATCTTGGCGCCACATGGATTGGCCTCTGGAGGAGGGTCATGGATTGGACCCTCTGGAGGGTCCGTCCAAGTAAGTGCAAGTGTGACTATCAACACTCTCGTAATCTGAGACGGGCTCTCGCCCATCTCAAGCTTATCATTAACCCATTTGGCCCGGTATCAGCTGCTGCCTCTCTGCTGGCCGATTGCCAAGGTACCACCTGTTGAGTGGTGATGATCAGAAATTCAGCTTTCTTCGGAGCCGTGCCACATCGGCTCGCTTCTCGAAATCAAGACGGGAATTCGTCATTAACGTTTGGCAGGCAGAAAGGCCGCAAGGGAATGAAATCACGGGTACATATGTTCAGGAGTATCACAGGGTGTAGGTCATGGCGCACAATGGCAAAAAAAAAAAAAAAGAATCGCCATTTCTCAACTCGAAACTAACAATGCTTGATTCGTAAAAGAAATCTCATCTCAAAAGAGTAAAACCTGCGCAGGGTAAATCGCAACGCTCACATGAGCCTCGCCCCGAAGAGTCTTGCGCAATGTTTCATGGCTGGCGGCCGCGTGTTGCTGGTGCAGGCTGAGGTACCGCTGCGCCCTGCCGCGGAGGGCCTTTTCGCGCTTGATGTGCCCGTCAAACTGGCGCTTCATCGTCAACACGTCGCCGTACGCATCGTTGAACTCCTTGCGCAGGTTCGCGGTGAAAGTGGCGGCAGTGGCGGCTGCGTACGCGATCTTCATGAGGATCCTGTGGCTGTCGGGACTGTACTGGGAGCCGTTCTACGACTCCGCCAGCTCTAGCGCTGCCGTCCTGTAGGTCTTGGCCGCCGCGTCGAAGTCGTCGTCAGCCTGCTTGTATAGGAGGTAGTGAGTGTGAATTAGTGATCCCTCCCTGTACTGAAGGCGCCTGTCCAGGTCTCCATCGTACTTGCGCAAGAGTTTCCGCCGAGCGTTGCCGTCCTTTACCTGAACAGATTTGACGCTCATAGTGAAGAATCCCTCGAAAGTATAGAGTCGAATTGAGCCCAGTTCAGTTCGGGCCATGGGAGCGACTCGATAAATAGATGTTTCCAGCTTGCAGTAGAGGCGCGCGACAAAGGCCCTTTCTGACTGAGTCGGTCCTTTGTTCCCGAAGTCCATTTTCGCCATTTGGCTGATTTGTTGCTTCGAAATGTAGGTACCTGGTCTTCCTTTCTTCGACTGCTGGTGATCCCAAAATTCCCTCTTTGTCCACATAGCCACAGTCGGTTCTTTACGGAGTTTGGAACTTGATGCTATAGTTGGAAGAGCATTCATTCAGAGGAAACATGCCATTCTTTGAAAGAAAGAGGCCCTGCCATCCATCATTCACGTAGTCTCATTCTGCGATGTGTTGGTGTCACGCCGCCTTTCTTCCTCGCTTCTTGACCTTGAGTAGCTTGTTGATTTCGCTTTGGCCTCGCACTCGCAAACTCAGTTCTTTCATCATTTCTCCCCAGCGCACCTCGCCGCCACACGACGGACAAAAGCACGTCTGCGGGAGGATGGCCTCCGGATCGCCCTCACTCGCGAGCGCGTGCTTGCTCCAGCAATCCAGATGTCCCATGGCCACGCAGTCTCCATTCGGGCACATGGCATGCATCCCCTGCCCCGACGCCATCTCCTCGTCGCAGTGCACGCAGAGGCCCTCCTTTTCAAACGCCACCACGTCTTGCGCCTTTTGTACGTAGTCTTTGACGGGCACGTAATCGAGCGGCAGTGCCTGAATGCCCGCCTGGTCGTCGTGCGGCCCCAGGATGCCCGTCGTATCGTCCACAAAGTCGGTCAGTACGCGCAGGCCGGGCCTAGCCGGGCTGTCGGCCTTTTTCAGCGACGTCTTCCACGCCTTGTGCGCCTCCTCGGCGAACAAATGCAGCGTCAGGGGCCACCGCACGAAGCTGGCCACGCCTGTCAGCAGGTGAATGTTGGACATGACGGAGCGCATGCTCAGCGCCGGGCGGCGCGGCCGCCCGTTACGCTTGGTCTGCGTCGAGACGGCCAGGCGCTCGTCGGCGGGGATGTGCAGCGACAGGTGCGGGTTCGCGAGCGCCCACTCGAACTTGAGCGCGGCAATGGAGCTCGGAAAGCCTGAGACGAGCGCAACCATTTCCCACGGCCGTAGCTTGTCGCGAGCGGTACGCGCGGCGCCGCCCTTTGTCTCGCCATTGTGCTGCTTTAATCGCCGCGGCGGGTTCGGCGTCGAGCCAATGTAGAGCGAGGCATGGCGGACCGTCGATCGCAAGACGTAGACTGTGTATAATGCCGGAAGTGGCTTATGCAAGCTTGTCATAGTTATCGTCGAATCATTTGCACGTGTGATTGATGTCTTGATCAAGGTGGGAGCGAGAAAACAACGTTTGCTTCCCACGAGTGAATAAGGAGTGGAGATTACGCGACTAGGCCAGGCAGGCCGCTGCAGCCAACCTTGTAGGCTACAATTCAACTTGACTGGTCGCAAATGCAATGCAATGCCTTGCAGCGGGAAAACATGTCAATAGTAATTGAGGACGAATGCATATTATTTAAACAAAATTCATCATTAGCAATGCCCCTTGACGCCGCTTTGACTCCTTGTCCCAATCACTATATATGGTGTCTATAGTAACCAAATTTCACAGCAAACCTTGCTTCTGCAAATCATAATACACCTTCTCGGGCATGACATTGCCCTCTCCATCCTCCATCTGCACGACACTACCCTCGTCCACTTTGGCCTTCTTCTCCGTCTTTTGAATCTTCTCCCACAGCTTCAGTGCTTCCTCAATGCCCGTAATGTCTCTGAACAGGGCTGTGTTGGCGATGCCGAGACACTTGAGGCCATAGATGTGGCGAGCCTCATTAAAGTGCTTGTCGAATGAACGCCTTCCCATGTATACATAGTTGCCGCAAATTTCGCACGACAGCTCGACGCCAAGGCCATGCAGACGATACAACCAGTAGGGGATAGGCTTGCCATCCCAGCCTGGCGGCAACTTCAAAGGGTTATAGATCTTGTCGTCGTCATCGTCATCTTCGTCCTCGCCGTCTCCAGTAGGCTGGCGCTGTTCTTCGGTAGAGTTGAAAAGATTGTCCAGTTCTTGCTGGCGCTCGCGTTCCGTCATGCCTTGCTTGCGCTCCACGTTGACCCTCGTGTCGCTGCGCTCCGTACTCATGGCACTAGCAAGACGTTTCACGCGGTGCTCACGTTGAGCAATAGCACGTTCCTTGAGTCGCGTAGCTGAGACTGCGCCTCCGCCAGCAGAGTTGTGAGCAGACTCATTCTGCCTGGATTTCCTTTGCTCAGCAGCCTTGGTATGCTTTCGGCCCGTCAAATGGTTCTTGTACACGTTTTCGTTCTTGAACTCCTTTTCGCAGTCTTCGCACCACACGGCGTCGGGAGTGCTAAGGTTATTGGCGCTGCCGTTCGCTGGCGCAGTATTTTGCCACCCTTCCACCTCATCCTTCTGCCACTGGGCATCGAAATCGTCATCAAAAGAGGACAATATCTTATCCACGTCTTCGAGAGGCCGTGTACGACGCAGGAAGCTTTCCAAGTAGTCTGCCAGACCACCGACATAGCTGAAATACTGATCTGTCATTTTGTCGGCTCTCTTCAGGCCTCCCTGTCCAGGTGTAAAGTGGTCAAAGATCTCAAGATATTGTAAATAGTTGGATCGCTTGACGTTGGGAAGATTGAGATAGGCATCGTATGCGGAGTTTAGGTCAAAGAATCGACCGTACGCCTCTTCACCACTGAAAATAGTGTCGACGATGGAGGGCATATCAGTGTCGTCCGGCCGCCGAGAACGGTATCGCTGCTCTGAGTTTTCTGCTTGTTCGTTGGGATACCGCGCATGATGGGCTCGTATACCGTCGACTTCCTTGTAGAATTCTGCAAAGGGATCGCCGGTGCCGATTTGCTGGATTTCTTGCGCACGGCTGCCATTCTCGTCCCTGTAGATGGCTAGCAGAGCGTTCGACTGCGATTGGATCTGATCGAGGAGCTGCGCAACTTCATGATCTCGGTTCAATCGATCGCGAATCTGGCATTTCAATTAAAGGCTGCGATTACAACATGTTGCACACTTTATACTCACGTGCTTCGGTTCGTCGCGTACACGGTCTGCAATCGCTTGCTCCAGGCGCTCGAGGTCCTCTTGAATGTACCGCTGTTCCTCCAGCACGAGCATTTTGACGATGTGGGAGGCTCTTCCAAGTCTCAAATACCTAGCCTTGATCGACTCTCGCGACAACCTGCAATATTCGCGCTATGTCGTCAAAACCGACATGAACATGGGAGATTGACGCGCCGAAGGTTTGCGACAAAGTTGGCGGCGAAGCTAGGCGGCCGAAGTATTTCCGACCCGCAAAAAAATATAGCGACTGGTCACTTTCTGTGACGGTCACCACCTCGATTTTATCACTTGATAATCTTCTAATCACAATAATCGAAATCATGGCTGACGGCTCTGGTGGAATTGACCGCAATGCGGAGGAGAAGATGGAGTTCTCGACATCTAAAGAGGTCACCGTTCATCCTACTTTCGAGTCCATGTCTTTGAAGGGTGTGTATTGCAGTGACATCTCGCAAACACTGTCCTGACTGAATGCTGCAGAAAATCTTCTTCGTGGTATCTATGCATACGGTTACGAATCGCCCTCGGCTGTCCAATCACGCGCCATCGTCCAAGTTTGCAAGGGCCGCGACACCATTGCACAAGCCCAGTCTGGTACTGGTAAAACCGCGACTTTCTCGATTAGCATGCTGCAGGTCATCGACACTGCTGTTCGCGAGTCACAGGCTCTAGTCCTGTCACCTACGAGAGAACTTGCGACACAAATCCAGTCCGTTGTCATGGCGTTGGGCGATTACTTGAACGTACAGTGCCACGCCTGCATCGGCGGCACCAACGTCGGGGAGGATATTCGCAAGCTTGACTACGGTCAGCACATTGTGTCTGGCACCCCTGGTCGAGTTGCCGATATGATCCGCCGACGCCATCTGCGTACCCGTCATATCAAGATGCTGGTACTTGATGAAGCAGATGAACTTTTAAACAAGGGGTTCAGAGAGCAGATCTACGATGTATACCGCCACCTTCCCCCTGCAACTCAGGTCGTTGTTGTTAGCGCTACCTTGCCATATGACGTGTTAGATATGACTACCAAGTTCATGACCGACCCCGTCCGAATCCTTGTCAAGCGTGACGAACTGACGCTGGAAGGCTTGAAGCAGTACTTTATCGCTGTGGAAAAGGAGGATTGGAAGTTTGATACCCTTTGCGATCTTTACGATACCCTTACCATTACCCAGGCTGTCATCTTCTGCAACACTCGACGCAAAGTTGACTGGCTGACGGACAAGATGCGCGAGGCCAACTTTACAGTCAGCAGCATGCACGGCGAAATGCCCCAGAAGGAGCGCGATAGCATTATGCAAGACTTCCGTCAAGGCAATAGCCGTGTTCTGATCTCTACCGATGTCTGGGCTCGCGGTATCGATGTGCAGCAAGTGAGCTTGGTCATCAACTACGATCTACCTAGCAACCGCGAGAACTACATCCATCGCATTGGTCGTAGTGGTCGCTTCGGTCGCAAGGGCGTTGCCATCAATTTTGTTACTACGGATGATGTTCGCATTCTTCGCGACATCGAGTGTGAGTAATGCGGCTGGCTGCGGAAGAATGCGAACTGACTGGAATTATAGTATACTACTCGACTCAGATTGACGAAATGCCCATGAATGTCGCTGATCTGATTGGGGCTTAAGCGCAACCGAATTTGCGCCAGAATCACAAGCAAACGGCTAGCAACAAGGCTTCCCTGACTATGCGGCTTCGGCCTCGTCACAGAGGCCAAAAGATCATGCGTGTGGAGGAAATGGGCTAGTTGTAATTGCAGGCAAGTCGCACTCAATTCAACCCCATACCAACGAGAGACTAACGACCAAAATGACAGATTTGAAACTCTCAATATACATTTGTTGACCACGAACTGATGCAGCATTGAACCCCAAACCGACTGACAGTGCCGGAAAGAGCATACCAGGGTCTCCGTCTGTCCAAAGTCGAGCGACCGCCTTCACGATCCAAGCCAAACGCCGAGGATAGCTGGCAACTTCTGAGGAGCAAGGAAGAAGAATATATTCTGCAGTTGGATCGACAGCTCAGCATGAAGTCGCCACCTATCTTGCAACCGGGGGACTAACACATGTAGGTTAAGAAAAACACAGCGAAGGTGGCTAGTCAATAAATATATTACAATATCAATGACACATGATGAATCTATCGTCACCATGTCCCACATGCGCTCCTATCACGGTCGGAAAATGGAAGTGCAGATTCCTTGTAGTTGATGACTCTAGGATCAAGGGTTCGGCAAGCATATAGCTGAAGCTATTATGGAGTTTATACGAGAATATAGAATCGCTATAAAAGTTGGCTATTTTATGATGGATAATTCTAGCAACATGAACACCATGATTGATAAGGTCTCTGACGACCTGGAGCGAGAGTTTGATGTTTTCTACGACTCTCTTCCTCACCGGCTTCGCTGTACCGCCCAAAGAGCTGGATTTATTCAATTATTGCTAACGATAATCCTCTAAATTTGGGCCCCTTTCCCCAGATTCTACACTAGCAAAATTTCCGACCAGCAACTTAACGCGCAGCTTCCAACTTGCGTGGCCAAGCGAGCTTGCCGTCTTTTTGAACGCATTCGCCGCTGTCGGGGTTCCAGGTAAAGCCGCTACAAACTTTACTGTTGCAGCCACCGGCTGCAGCCACCAAATGCAGCGCTCTCATTGGCTCGCATCGTCGAATGACCCACAAATTATAGCATAGACCCGTAACTCTCGATAGGGCAAATATGGCCCTAATTTAAGTAAGAATATTAACACTAAGAACCCTACGTATTATACTATATAACCCCTTATAATACTAATACTAATTAGTAGTTATAAAACCATAGATAGTTAAGAATTATTAAGAAGAGATAAGCTTTTTATTTTAATATAAAAACATTATATTATTAAATAAGCTAATTTAATAGGTCTAGCTATAAATATATTACTCCCTTATAGAGTTTTCTTAAATATAATCTTTTCCTAAAAAAGATCTAATAGCTATTAAGTTACTAATTCCTAAGGGATTTAATTATCTTATTTTATTATAAAAAATTAAAATTATTAAGTTTATTTATTAATATAATATCCTTATTATAATAAAATAATAAGAATATAGATAATAAGGGGACCCTTATATATTTAAAAACTATTACTAAATATATAAAATTTATCTTAAGTAATTAAGAAGATATAGAACTATTAATAATTAATATACCTACTACTATTATTACCTAAATTAATAATACTATTATTAATTTTATTTATATAAATAAAGATAATAATCTAAAAGAGATCTTTATATATATTATTAAGGACTTTATCTTCTAGATAATAGTAACCTTTATTAAGGGAAACCTAATTATTATTTATAGCTTTTATAACTAGTTATATAAATATAGTATTTATATAGTTAGATAGTTAAGATACTTAATTATAAAAGTATTAGAGAACCTATATAAAAAAGAAGAAATACTAAAATAAGATAATAACTAGCTACCTTAAGTTATCTTTAAGAGAAAAGTAATAAAGGCTATAGCTACTAGAGTAGCTACCCTTAAGGCTAATAATAATATATATTAACTAGAGATAGGTTAAAGCTAAGGCTAGGATATTAGTAGCTAACTATAAGTTATTAATATCTTTTATAAGCTTAAGTAATTAGTAAAGAGTTACTTAGACTATAAGAAATACTCTAGTAAAAGAGATAAATTTATTTATATTAAACTTAATATCTTCTATAATAAATATAACTACCTTAAAGTACTAGAAGTAATATAAAGAAGAGTACTACCTATTATACTAATTAGTGTTACCTCTAAGTACTATATAATATAGTTATTTTACCTTAGGTTAGATTATAATAGCCTTATACTATACCTTAAGTAGTACTTTAAGTTACTAATTATAATAGAGGGATATTATACTAAGTAATATACCCTTAGTTTTTAAAAAACTATTAATAAGAGCCTTAATAAGCTTATAACTAAATATATTAATTATATTATTAACTAAATTTAGAAGCTATACTATAGCCTTAACTAAGAGAAAGGTAATAATAATAATAAGAAAAGAGAGGCTCTTTATAATACTATTATTAATATTAAAGTATATACTATAGTATTAATAAAGCTAGACTTAATATTTAATAACCTTACTATTAAACTTAGGTAGGTAGCTAATTTATATAAGAGGAAGAAAGCCACTAATTATTAGGCTACTTTTATTACTAACTAAGAATACTATAATTATTTAATCTATAATAATAGCTACCGCCCTACCTATAATAATTAACACTAATAAGCTCTAAATACCTATAATAATACCCTAGGTAATTCTAGTAATTCTAGCTAATTTAGAGGGTATACTAAGAAGTGTTATATATATAGTAAAACTAGCTACTAGTTAATAAGGCACTCTAACTCTAAGTATACTATATCTTATAATATATAGTTTAAAAAGAAGAACTATAGGTTATTATTAATAAAGAAGAGGTTCTAGTTATTCCTAATTAAATTTAAAGGTAATAAGTACTCTAATAAGGTAGATAAGCTACTAGAGTAAATATATACTACTAACCTCTTTAATAATAATAACTATAATAATAAAGATAAACTTAATAAGAATTTTTTTACCTTATTAATAACTATTACTAATAACTTCCTTATAGCTAATACACCTACCCTAGGTAAAGTTACTACTATACTTATTAACTCTACTACTTACTATACTTTATTAGCTAACTAACTAAGCTAACCTAGTAACTATAGTTATTATATTATTACTATACTTATACTAGACCTAGGAATAACTCTAGAATATAGTAATATCTATATATTAATATTAAGATATTATAAGTAGAGTTTTTAAGGGATTTTACTAGATATAGGTGCCTTAGGTAACTTAATAGTAAGTATACTATAGGTTAAGGTATTACTAAAAATAATACTATACCTTAAGATTAAGGATACCCTTATATTAATTATTAAATTTAGTATTAGCTTTACTATATTAAAAGGTAGAGTTTATATACTAATAAGCCTAAGAATAATTAACTTTAGAATTTTATTAATATTAATACCTTTTTTATTCTTATTAACTAATATAAATAAGATAAGGGTTAAATTTAATAACCTAGATAACCTATTAATCTAAGATAATAAATAGATTCTAGTTATAAGGTAATAAGGCCACCCCTAGTAGTAAATTAATACTACTAAAAGTATAGCTTTTATACTCTTTAAAACCTAGCTTTACTAGTTATATTAATAATTTAAATACTTTTTTATTAATTAACTAAGTTAAATTCTAAAGTATACTAATAAGGAATTTAATCTTAAATTTATTAGGAAGATTAATAAAATATATTATTATTATTAGATAAATATATAAACGCCTAGCTAATTTAAATTTACCCTTAAAGATAACCTTAAGTTTAACTTTAAGATAATTATAAATATCTTCTATATCTAAAAACACCTAATACTTTATATAGTTAATTCTACTATAATATTCTAAGCTACTTAATTCCTAGTACTAACTAGCTAAAAGGCTTAAGATATATTTAATATAATTAAAGAATATTAGATAGATATATATATTAGCTTATTAGACTATATTATATATAATACTAATAAGAACTTTACTTTTACTAAATTTAGGGAGTATATAAAGTCCTTAAATATCTAGACTTATAAAGCTTTTATTAAAGTTTATAATACTATTAGTAAAATAAAAAGGTATTATAAAGTCCTTTACTATACCTATAAAATCCTTAATAAAGAAATAAGTAATAATATAATATCTAACTA
Source organism: Beauveria scarabaeidicola (assembly GCA_037289395.1). Lineage (NCBI taxonomy): Eukaryota > Fungi > Ascomycota > Sordariomycetes > Hypocreales > Cordycipitaceae > Beauveria > Beauveria scarabaeidicola. Next base: position 6,545 of record JAEIJG010000407.1, on the reverse strand, counting down.
GAAATTATAAATAACTATTAAAGCTATTAATAATACTACTAGACCTAATAGTATTATACTAACCTTACTAGTATTTAGAGTATACCCCTAATTAACTAATACCTCTTTACCTAATATATTTATCTCTTATTATACTAAAGCTATCTAAAAAGCTATTAATAAAGTTAAAAAGCTCTTAACTAAAAGATAAATAAGAAATACCTTTAAAATAAAAAATAGCCTAGTTACTAGTTATATTAAAAGCTTTCTTTTATAATTAGAAGTATCTATATTTTAAGAGAAAGATAACTAATAAAAGCTATATAGACTTATTATTATATATAAAGAAATATATACCCTAAATATATTATATAGCCTAACTAATTTCTAGTTAATAATTATTAGGCTATACCTAAGAAAGGCCTTAGCTCTTATTATTAGTAAACCTAGGCTTAGTACTACTAGAAAAAGTAATATAAAGGGTATACTAATTACCCTTATTATTAATAGCGCCCTAGCTAGAAGAAGTAGTATAGAGGGTATATTAATTACCCTTATTACTAATAACGCCCTTACTAGAAGAAGTAATAAAGAGAACGCTATAACTACTCTTATTACTAGTAAGCCTAGCGCTACTAGAAGAAGTAGTAGAGAGAGTGCTATAACTACTCTTATTACTAATAAACCTAGTAATAATAAAAATATAATAAGGGAGGAAGAAGAAAAGGAATTAGAAAAGGGGCTAGTACTAAAGAAGTTAATATAACTAAGATATAATAAATATAACTAAAATAAGGGCTTTTTAACTAAATCTATTTTTAATAAAGCTTTTTTTAATAAAATACCTTATAATAAATCTATACTTAATAAAGCCTTTTTAGTAAAGGCTTTTTTTAATAATATTCTTTTTAATAAAATATTTATTATTACTAAAAAATAAATTAATTAAGAGTTAGCTACTAAGTTATAAGAGAAAGGCCTAATAACTATACCTAGCTAGTTATTTAAGAAATCTAACTCTAATAAGGTTAGGTAGCTACTTAATAGAGGTGTCTTTTAATTTAAATAATATAATAAAAATAAATATAGTTAATATTACTTTTTTAAGGTATAGATAGTATATAAAGTAAAAGGTAAAAGCACTAATAAACCTTATAAGAAATCTTATTTTATAATTTATAGCTATAATAACTAAGGTAAATTTATTATATTAATAAAATTACTAATAATCTAGAGGAATAGCTAGTAATTACTTATTATACTAGCTCTCTTATTTACCTAAAGGAAAATTAGCCTTTAAATAAGAGATATTATTTAAGTATATATATAATTAAATACCCTACTCTAATAAGTTATCTTTATAAAGTTATTATAATAGCTTTATAACTAGTACCTAGAGGGTATAATTATAAGGGTAATTAAGCCTTTATATAGTATCCTAGAAGTAGGTACTTACTAGTAAGTAACCTACTTAAAGTACTATTATAAGTAGCTTAGTATAATTACTTTAACCTTTAACTTATACCTTATAATCTCTATAGGTAATAAATTTAGCCTTATAGGAATATAAATAGATAATATAATAGGCCTAAGTAATAAGGATTTTACCTAACTTAAGGATAAGAAGCTTATAGCTACTAGATTTACTACTAAGCTAAAGGAATTCCTTATAGTAAAAACACTACTACTCTTTAATAGTTACTAAATTACCCTAGACCCTAATAACTCTATTATAGTTACCTAAAAAGGGTAAGCTAATAGGTTAGCCTTCTTAATAATAAAGTAAGAATATATAAAGTAATAAGCTTATAAAGTATACCTATTAACTATTTACTAGCTAGAAGCTACCTATAACCTATCTATAGTAGCCTAATAGAAGGAGCTAAATAATAATAATTTTAAGTAGCTTTACTACTACCTATAATAATAGATAGATAATATAAAGAGAGGGTTTTAATATATCCCTATTAACCTTATTAAGGCTAAGCTCTTTACTTTTATTAATAGATTATTTACTAATAATAAAGACTTAAGCTCTTAGCTAGATTATATTATTATCTTAGGTAATAAGGGTTAAGCTAATAACTAAAGCCTCTTAAGGGGTAATATTATTATATATAACTTAACTAAATTAAAAAGAGTAATATAAAGCGTTCTAATAAGTAAATTATATAATATAGTATAAAGAGTAAATATTATATATACCCTTAATTTAATACTAATAATAATAACTAAGAGGCTTAGCCTCCTAGAGATCTTAATAATTTTAATAACTAATTCCTTCTTATTATATAAATGCCTAATTAAATTAAATATTATAAAAGAAAAATAACTTATAATTAATATTATAGTACTCTAATAATTATATAAATAAAAAAAAGTATATAAGATAAGATAGATTAATAGTAGTTATAACCTAGCTAATATTATAATAAAAGTATTACTAAATCTAATACTTAAGAGTCTTATTAATATAAATAAGATTAATATTAAAATATAAGGATAAGTAGCTTATAATAATATAAAAAGAAGATAATTAAAGAACCTAATATAAAGGTATAAAGATATAAAGATATAGAGGTAGAAAAAGGATATACTAGATATATATATATTAGAAGAATCTATTTTTATTATATTTTTAATAAAATTAAGCTAATTTAGCTTAAATTTAGGAATTTAATAATTTTTAGCCTTAAAAGAGAAAGACTACTAGTATTATAGCTACCGGCTATAGCCACTAAATATAGCGCTCTTATTAGCTCACATCGTCAAATAACCCATAAATTATAGCATAGACCTGTAACTCTTAATAGGGCAAATATGGCCCTAATTTAAGCAAGAACATCAACACTAAGAACCCTACGTATCGTACTGTACGACCCCTTGTGATACCAACATTTACAGATAGCCCAGCCCATGTCAAGCTCTGCTTCCGTCTGCCCACCTCCACAGGGAGTCGAGCCGGAGCACTGCGCCGGGCTCCTCTCTTCTATAGGCGTAAGAGATGGCCATAAAAGCGTCGCCTTGATATCCCTGCATTTTCCGCCTTCCGGGTCCCAGAAGGCCCCGCAGCTTCCGCAGACGGCACGTCCTATATCAAGCTGTACCTCCGTCTGCCCGCCTCCACACTGGATAGGGCTAGTCAAGTCGAAGCACTGCTGCCGCGGCGGCTCCGCTGGTGTTTCCGGGGTCTCTTCAACCTCTGTCCCCGGGGGACAGTTGATTCGGATCAGTTCTTTCCGATACTCCGGGTTGGGATGGATGTCAGGCTTCTTGACGGTTTCGCAATGGCTATACTTCACAGGATCCATCGGATAGACGTTGACTCTTGACCCAAAGTGGTCCTCCTGGAAGCGAGTAACAGAGTCTACAACCCCTTGAATTTTCTCAGACGCGCCGGGAATCGCGTTCACGAGTTGCTGGAGTCCTATCGAGAGCGCAAAGCCCCCAGCCATCCCCCCGTATGTATTCGTTAGGGTGCCTCCACCCTTGACTCCGGTCGGCAGCTTGCCCGAGCCCGGCCCGCACAACGCGCGCTTCTTGCAGTTTAGCGGCGGCTTCTTCGACCACACTGTGTTAGGCTTCTTTCTTGGCCCCTTAAGCGTGTCCTCCCTCCAGTCCGAACTACCAGGCTTGGGCTTGAAGAGCGCTGGAAGGCCCCCTATCATGTTCTTAATTGGCGGTTTACCACTCTTGGAAGGGTTGCCTTGCAGCGATCCGGGACCGCCCCATTTATCAATACCGGCGATTGCTTGATCAAGAATTTGTTGGCCTGGAGGCGTCTCCTTGTAAGGGGGACTCTGCGCCAAGGTTAGCCCGATAAGGGCGATATAGGTAATAGAAATCTTCATATTGTGTATAGTAAACAGTACTTGAATATCTCAAAGGCGTTGTTCGGAAATTCAGGACTTGTAGATGCAGAATTCCAGCAGAGGCAAGCGGCCGAATTTGTACTTTATTTTGGACGGCGGCAGCAGCTTTCATATTACAGGGGTATAAGGTAATTCAGAGCAAATCACCACCAATTTCCCACACAATACTGCTCGGAATTACCTGGAGGCACTGTACAACTACATGACTAGAGAGGGAAAGTTTGCATAAATATGTTGCTGAACTTTTGTAAGCACGCACTATGAAGTGCTCATGCTCATAGAGAGTCATGCGTTGCAGTGGAACTCGGGCAAGTGCAGATCATTCCGAGACTTCAAATTCAAGCATGGCAAATTAAAGGTATTAGTTGATTACCAAAAAGGAAAACTCTCGGTACTTACCACACGGCATATGTTGGTAAAGAGTCCACAGTCCCCATTGTATTAGCTTTATCGGGCTGATAATGGCTCGCTTAGGGCCTGATTCCGATACTTTCTCTCAGTCTTAGGAAGTATCGAGAGAGTATAAGGCGTGGGTGGAGACATCGGCTTTATAACTCTCTTAAGAGAAACTCTTACCTAAGTTAGGGCCTGATTCTGATAGTAACTCTTAGGAAGTCTTAAGTAAAAAGCCCTAGTCTTTTTTATAAAAATCACTAAGTTTTATATAATACTAAAATACCCCTACTATAGAGGTACTATACTAGTAGGGGCCCTAGTAGTAGGTATAACTTATCTACTAATTACTAAAAGAAGCCCTAATTTCTATAAGAGAAACTCTCCCCTAAAGCTATAATTATAATAATTAGTCTTAGTAATTATTAGTTAAATATAAGGTATATATCCTAAGTAGAGATAGTGGCTTTATATACTCTTTATAAGACTAACTCCTAGCTAGTTTAGTTAGGAGTTAGTCTTAAGAAAAATATAAGAAATTAAAACTCCTTTTAGTAATTAGTAAATAAAGACTACTTACTACTAGGGCCCTAGCTAGTGTGGTACCTCTATTATAAGGGTACTCTATTACTATATAAGAATTATAAAAAAAATTAGAGCTATAACTAAGAATTCTAGCTAAGACTAATTATTATAATTATAGCCTAACTTAGGTAAGAGTTTCTCTTAAGAGAGTTATAAAGCTAATATCTCTACTTATACTTTATACTCTCTTAATACTTCTTAAGACTAAGAGAAAGTATTAGAATTAAGCCCTTAGGGGAGAGTTTCTCTTATAAAAATTAGGGCTTTTTTTAGTAATTAGTAGGTAAGCTACACCTACTACTAGGGCCCCTACTAGCGTAGTACCTCTGTGGTAGGGGTACTCTAGCGTTATATAAAACTTAGTGATTTTTATAAAAAAGACTAGGGCTTTTTACTTAAGACTTCCTAAGAGTTACTATCGGAATCAGGCCCTAAGTTACCGCGACTCTTTAGTTAAGACTTAAAGGAGTGGATTTTAGTATGGGATATCATAAGCTGTTAAAGCCGTGGTAGGAGTAGTATGTGTAGGCTATAGTAGCTAGTAAGGCACTATGGTTTTAGCTACTAATTAGAAACCTATAAGGGGAAAAGATACCTACTATATACCCTAATATATATATAAAACTAGGTACCTTTTCCCTAAGGTTCTTTCTTTTTATTTTTTATATATAATATAAAATATATTACCTAAAACCTTATACCTTCTAGTTACTTATTAACTATACCTTTAATTATTTAACTTATTATTTATAAGCTTAGAGATAACTTAATTACTAAGAGTTATAAGCCTAATAAGGTTTAATAGAACTAAGCTTTAATTCTAATATCTTTCTTAATAAGTAAATATTTTAAAAAATAAAAGCCTAAATCTATTAGATTTAATTATATCTTTTATTATTATAAAGCTTAGAGGTCTAAAGACCTAAGATACCTAATTTATAGTCTTTAAAGATTATATTATAAATATTAACGCCTAAGAGTTTATTAACCTAGACTATAATAACTCTAATAATAATATTATTATTAGACTAGTCCTTTTAATAATTAAAAGGGAGAGAGAAAAGCTTATTTAAATACTTAATTTAGGTATAAAAATACTACTACTAGAAGAATAGGAGATTAGACCTCTAAATAAACTAAGTAATATAAGGGTTAATAAGGTATTTAAGATAACTAAATAATATTATAATTATATACTTAAAGATTATAAAATATATAAAGAACTAATAAACTAAATATTTAGCTAGCTTCTAATAAGTATTAATATAATTATATTAAACTAAATATAACTATACTTATAAAATAATATTACTTTAAAGTAGAAAATATAACTTATAAGGTAGATTCTTATACCCTTTAGTGTTAATATAAAGAAAAAAGTATCTTATACTTATAATAATATTTTAAATATTAAGAAGTTATTAACTATAAAGGCTTCTAAGTAATATAAAAAGTAAGAAGAAGTATATATATAAGTAGCTTAGTATAAAATTCTTAAGATTAAAAGTATATTAATAATTAATAAATTCCTTAATATTATAAAGGCTTAATTTAATGAGTAGTGCTATTAGCACGAGAGCTTTTTGCTATTAGCACGGCCTAGGTACTTCTATTCTACGTGCCTTTACACTATAGAATAAGTACCTATTTAGCATAGTTTTTACCTAGTCTTCTATATTTATTTTCTTTATAAGAGATAAAGATATTTATATAAAA
>JAEIJG010000406.1:10843-29207 GCA_037289395.1 Beauveria scarabaeidicola | reverse complement strand
TATAAAGCACTATTATTCTAAAGTAATTAGTACGCTAGTTTATAATAGCTTTAACTAATTAACTAAGTTAGAATTCCTCTTAATTATTAATAGTATATATTATTAATTATTAAAGAAAAATTCTATTAAATTAGCCTTTAAAAAAATAGGAATTTAGCTATATAGGCTAGATATTATTATTAAAGAAGTATATAAATTATATCCTAATATTAATAAAGAAGAGGTAATATTAATACTATTATTTTTATAAGCTAGCCTAGTCCTTTCTTTACTATTTTAAATACCTATAAATTTATATTTAATTAATATTAATTTTTAGTATATTAAAGGCTTAACTAAGATAATTTAGGACTTAATTCTATAAATACTTAAGATAAGAGGGTTAATTAATAAACTTAAACACTAGGTATTATAGCTATTGTGATGGATAGGGAGAACCACCAGAAAACCCACAGCAATAGGGTGCCACACATAAGTGCTTCTGTAGTCCACAATGCAATGAAAGGTTATCGTCCCTCTGAGGGTTGGTGTGTGCATGTAAAACGATCAAAGTAGGTCTGATCAGGAGCATCGAATTGTCGGAAATGTAAAAATCGTAAAGGAGAAAGATGTGGTCGCATCTGGCTTGAACGCAGAAAAGTCGCTACGGGAAGCGACACATAGTCAATAATCAAAAGAACACCCGAATAGGGTCCTAATTATAAGGTCAATATCAGAAATAAAATGTGAAAAAGGTGAAAAAGTTGTTTTTATTATTTTTAGGGGAGGCGCGCTCTTTTATCAGTAGTGCCTATTGCGCAGCGTACCATGGGGACTATTTCGGACCTAACACACTATAGTATAGTGTTAAGTAAATTATAGCTAGGAATTAGTAACTTAATAACCACCTTATAGTTATTAAATTAACTTAAAAAAAATCCTATAAGAGGTATAGAGTCTTAAATTATAATATAAAAATAGGCAGTATAATAAAGGCATTAAAAGGGTAAATAATAGTTAAAGAGTATAAGGATTATAATATTAAGAAGGTGTGATATAAGGTAGCCCGCGCTAATACTAAGTAATAAAAAGAGGAATAAAAGGTATAAAAAGAAGCTAAGAAGAGGGAAAGGGAATTACGCCGTAATAAGGCTATTTATAGATCTAATTAATTCTTAAATAACTATTTTATAGAATTAAATATATTATGTTAAAGTTAAGGCTTTTACTAGAGGTGGCCACAGGGCTATGGTGGCCACCTGACTATGCAGCACCCAATAGCGAATGCGGTGGGTGCGTGGCACGTGTAAGATTCAAATTCTACTTTACAAAATTCAGCGCTCTCGAGGGACACCCTTATTAAGTGGGTACATGTGTTATAGTGGGTATAAGGTAATTCAGAGTAAATCGCCACTAATGCCCTATATAATGCTGCTCGGTATTACCTGGAGGCACTGTAGCATACAAACCTAGCCCTAACTATTGCGGAAAACTAATATCTAACTTGATAGTAAGTAAAAACTCCTACTTACCGTGACGTGGTAGATATGGGTTAAAAGACGACCCTGGCTGGATTCGAACCAGCTGCCTGCGACGGTAACCACTTTTACACTTTTACTACGGAGTACTGGGTACCCCTATTGCGGGTTACCTTGGCCCATGCCCTTGTCCCGTGAGTAGTTGCCATAACTAGTTGCCGTCATGCCCCTGCATTTGATAGCGGCAGTCCCGTCATGGCCCTGCATTTGAATGTTGACAGCGGCATTCCCGTGATAACCCCTGCATTTGACAGCGACATGGTTCGATCGGGTTTAGACGATGAGACAAAAATGTGGGACTCTCGATGGAACCATTTTCAACTTTTTTGACGAGACAAACTTTTCGACTGCAAGTTATTGAAACGGCGAACGGCCTGGCATAGCGCCGTATTAGTCGCAGAAAAAAAGCCGTCTATTACGCGTAGAAAATTGCAGGAAAAGCGGGAAAAGAACTACAGCGAGAATATGTACGCGATCAAGGGGTTCTTTCAGTGGCTAAAGGGTATGGCCATGGTAAACAAGGTGCAACAAATATTTAGCAGAAGAAGCTAGCTAGGCAACATCAAGAAGCTGCAGAAGAGCGGGCGGGTTCAACGAACGGCGAGAGAAGAAAGAGCGGCGAGTCATGAGACTTGAAGAATGAGCAAGGATGACGACAGGAAAGCGGGGAGTGGCTGAGGGTACGGCCCGTACGGGGAGTAATAAGAGAGAGAATTAAGTAAGACGACTGTTAGGGTGTAGTAAATATGGGTCATTCAAACAAACCATGCGTATTACGGAGTACATTTAGTATATACAGATTAGCTATAATACAACAAGTACAGCCTCACCAGGACTCGATACGATTTAATATCAGTATCACTAGGCAATCTGTTTTTGCCTCATCAGCTACGGGCTAGATGATAATCATCACGTGATGAGAGCCAGTTGGCTGAATCTTGTACACAGGCATCCAGGCAGATGCTTGTCATTGTTCTAATCTGCTAGTTACACGGGGTTGTCGAGGTAAACTCGTACATGTTCAACAAACAGAGGCTGCACCACAAAACGCTGCCTATTTCTTCTGTTTGTTGTTGTTGTTGTTGACTAGCTTGTTTGGAGATCCGCGCAAGTCGCCCCGTATCTTGCCCTGGGTGCAGGTCGAATCAAGCAGACTCACAATGTCGTTGCGACGCTTGGGAGAGCCTGACATGAAGCTGAGGGCGACACCGGCAACATGAGGTGCCGCCATGGACGTGCCAGTCATCAACTGAACCTTCTTGTCGTCGGCGTTGGAGAGCGAAAGGATATCTGTTCCCGGTGCGAATATATCCACTGTGGACCCGAAATTCGAAGTCTCGTGTGCGGTCCAATCTGGCTGAATGTTTCCAACCGTAATGGCCCTGGCGTTTGGCGCGAGGCAAAATTTTTTGGCGTCCTTGCCATTGTTGCCGGAAGCTTGCACAACAGTGATGCCGTTGGCCGAAGCCTGAGAAATGGCATCCGAAATTGATCTCTCCTGGTGGCCGCCACCTAGGGAAATGTTGATGACGGCCTTGCCGACGCGGCCCTTGTCAATGATATCCTTGATGGATCTATGGATACCCGACAGCAGATTTGATGACATCGTCTTCCCGGAGCGGTTCTCCACCTTGACAGCTACAATGTGGGCTTTCTTGGCCACTCCGTAGGTTTTCGAGGCAATGGTGCCGGCAATGTGCGTGCCGTGGCCCGTCCTATCCTCGTAGTTGGGCTCGTAGTCTGGGTGCGGCGATACATCCGCCGTCCAGAGGTTCTCGGCACGGCCCTCAAGCTCCTTGTGGGAGATGCGGACGCCACCATCAATGACGTACGCAAAGGTGCCCTCTCCCGCTGTTTCGTCATAATAGTAGTCGAAGCGGCGAAGGCTGGTCTGCGATGGGCGCGCGTGCGCTTCGCGATGCGAGATGGCACGGAGGCCCCAAGTTGCTCCGGTCTGTGTCAGTTCTCGCCCAAGTATACCGAAAGGTAGTGCCAACAAGGCAAAGGTACTGGTGAATTTCATCGTGCAAGAATGATTGCTGCAGAAAAAAAAAAAAAAAATGTCCGAGATGATGACTGTGAGTAGGAACCTGAAGCATGACAACCATTCTGCTTCTTATACAAAGACGGATAGCCAAGACACGAAAGGCAAGCCAGCATAATTTTGTCAAGTAGAACATGACGGCGATATCCCGCAGAGTAATAATCAGTTCAGCTTGCCGACGTCTGGCTACGCGAGCCACAATTATCTCCGCCAAGTATAGACTTGATTCTCAGCTAAGAGGCAGTGTAGAAACTAAGCCAAGACGCAACGTACTCGGTACAAGACCGAGTGGAAGCAACTAAATAACTCAGAGGAGATGCTGGAATCATTTCAGCTCTCAGCAAGACGTACAAGACGAAATCATCTGATGTCGTATAGAATTTAGCTCAGCGTCATCTCGCTTAGCTGCGCACATGCGCGAGCCGCGATATCTGCGCCAAGAGACAACTGACTCGCCACCTGGCCCGAATTTGATACGAGGTGGAAAACTATAAGAGCGGCACATCTCCAGATATATTGCACATCTTCAGATATATCACACGAATCCACCAAGCGCCCTACAGCCTACAAGGTATTCCGGAACCGAGTGGTCGGAACAAGGATCCCCTGTAACTATACCTAGAAGAGATATATACATCCTACAGTTATACATAGTTTGATTCATTAACCCCGTCTTTATAAGGCTTTCTTATCACTTGCTACTTTTAGTACCGTTAAGACACCAAGACGCCAAGCCGCTGCATGACTCTGCACTGAGCAGATTGAAGATCTCCAGCTGCAGCTTGAAAAGTTGATGGGACGATCCTAATATCACCGTTGAATGCATCAATAAGCTTGGCGAGATGCTATTGGCTCCGCCGAGGTTCGCAAAGCATCCACTGCCGCTGAGAGCATACCGGTCAGAATGGAATCATTCTACGGGTTCCGGTCTTTCTTTCCTCGTCTCCTACGTATAGGTGGATAACTTGGACTTTGGGAAACCCGCCGCGCGTGATTTGATTCATGGCTGGCTCCCTGAGTAGGAGTTGGCTTGGGAGCAGTAGGATCTATCTGCCTGCTTGTGAACAGACGCAATGAGACTTCCTCTATTGGGTAGTTCAACATAAATATATAAGTGCCCATCACCCACCTCACTGTTCTCATGTCATCGACAACAACAAACATTCTCTCCTTCCAAGCACAGTCTTTTTCTTTTTTTTTTTTTTTTTTTAATTTTCTTTGAACACTCAAGCTATCTTTTCAACAACTCGCAGAGAGTAACGATGAGGTTACTTCTCTCTCACGTCGCCCTTGCCACTACCATTGTGCAAATGGGCCATGCACTGCCGCAACAACCGCAAGCAAGTCAAGACGGCGAGGCAGTCGGGTAAGCAGCCCCAGAGAAAGAAATCATCCGCAAGCATAATGGGCGAGAATCTAATGCATCTGATGCGACAGTCACATTGTCGTTTTGAAACAAGGCCTCAACGAAGGCCACCTCAATGAGCATCTTGACGCTGTCAAGGGTGTCCAGAAGCGGAGTAAGCGTGATGACAATGACGAGACTGGCGTCAAGCATGTCGTCGACGGTGCCAGCTACGGCTTCCAAGGCTACACCGGAGTATTTACTCCCGAGACACTCGAGTACATCAAGGCTCACGAGCACGTATGTTGGCCGAGTGGTATCTCTCTCAGAAAACGGGCTAACCGTAAACAAGGTCGACTATGTCGAAGAAGATGTGAACTTGCCTGAGCCACCTGTCGAGATTCGAGAGGTTTTTGACGCGGATCTCGTCGTTGAGGACGAGAATGCCGACACGGACGCCGCAACTGTCGCATCGGGCTCTGCCGGAGGCGGCAACAGGCAAAAGTCCACCATCGGCGGTACTTTGAGCTGGGGACAAGGGTAAGAGGCCTTTTTTATTGTCCCACTTGGTCGGTGCTACTAACTAACATTGCATTCTAGATTTAGCACGCTTCTGGGCAAGGGTCTGCGTCTCGACGTCGTGGTTCCGTTGAGTGAAAACGCAAAAAGAAACGACCCGGCCGTCCTCGGCGAGACAAACCCGGCAACCGTCCTCAACGAGACGAACCCGGCAATTGCCTTTAACTTTACGGCTCCCAGCGCCGACATGACGGGGATCGTCAATCTTGAAGAGTACTTTGCCGAACCGGACCCGGACACCATTTTTGACAATATTCCTGACACGCCCGAGGCTCCGGAGGAGGGTGCCGAGGCGAATGGAAAGCGTGCCGTGGTTGACATTCCCGGCTGCACAGGCAAGATCAACACCCACTTCAAGCTGGCCGAGGACTATGAGTAAGCTTCTTCTATACACGCGCCAAAAGGTCTAAAATACCGCTTCTCTAACTAACCTTGGGGACCTTTTATAGTTCCTACATGCACGCGCTGGATGTCAGTGCGTCCTTGGCCATCTCTGGTTGGGGCCAGTCGGCAGCGGTTTCCGGAAGCTATCTCGATCAAGCCAAGGCAAGTGTGCACGGCAATTCGGTTGCCCCAGATTCCGTGTGAATCAATGTCGATCCTAACATGTTGCCTCTTAGATCAGCAACGATGCTTTGACCTTTGTTGCTACCATTGAAATCGAGAAGACGCAAAACTATGACAACGGACGATTTCATGCCCCGAGCTATACTCCCGCTCAGTTCCATTTGACCCATGGAGACAGATGGGTCAAAGGTAGGATTTTCCTTTTTCCCCCTTGGGCCTATCACTGGTCATTGCTTTGCTAGTGTTACATTGGACTTTGCTGAAACGACCTAGGCTACCGACGAGGCGGCAAACTGATGGCTCGACTGATCTTCAGGGCCAAAGACAGCAGCAAGACAAAGGAGGTCAAAGCCCAGTACGTACTTTTCAAATACTTTGCTGTTGACATGAGTGGGAAACTTATATTTGTCTGTAGTGCGGAAGCTGCCCTGCGATTCTGGGGCGTCAGCGGCGATGTCAGCGTTTCTGTCAAGGACAGCATGGAGCAAGTGGACAAGCACGCCCACGTCGAAATCACCATGTTTCAGGAAGGCAACCTTGGAACATTCGTAACGGTATCCGAAGGCGCCGTGTCGTCGGATAAATCTAGCCTTGGTTCCGCGTCCGGATCGTTCAAGCAAGTCAAGGAGTGGGCCGATGAGTTTATGCAGCAAGCTTGCAATCACAACTTTGCCTACCGGTACGTCCAAAGAGAACTGAACAAGGCAGACGCATTTTTTTTGTGTGTGTGTGTGTGTGTGCGACCAAAGACTGACGTTAAACAGACCTGTGTTGGACGAGTACACTACTCTCCCCGGTTTCCCGGCAGACCAGACCGTTCACGACTACGGTGTTATACGCATCATGGTACGTTGAGGACGAGATGAGGAAGAGCGGCCATGAATTGAAAACTAACCAGCCCATCAAACACAGTCTAATCGTATCTTGCGGGAACTGGTCAAGCTGTCGGAGCTCGTCACCACTGTCACTACTCTACTCCAAAGTAAGGAAGGCTGTAAGTTGAATGAGGTTTCTTGTCGCCTTTCAACATGTACAACGTCTAATAATCCACCACAGGGGAAGAGCATATCGATAATATGGATTTCGAATTTTTGGATGTTGTGTCTGCGAGCAAGCAATGGGTACGTTTTGTTTCACCTCGCTCCAGTCTTGCCGCCGGGTTCTCGGCATCGAGCACGGCGAGAAGACTCCTTCCAAAGATGGTGCTAACTTTTGGTTCAGGTCGAGAAGGCTGCAGCAGACACTTCTACCGCGAGAATGAATGCAAAACAGTTGATGACTAGATTCCGCCGGTTCAACAGGACATACAAGAAATATCTCAGCGTGTACTTGCCGTTTGATGCTTGGGAATTTGATCCTGACACGTTTAACCCTGACGCAGGGATTGTCGAACCCATACCTGTTGAGTAAGGTCTAAATATGCTGGTTTGCCTGATTGATGGTGCTTAGCCGTTGGCTGTCAGGGTCCATTCTAGTTCTGATAGATATATCATATAATCTACACGTCTTTATCTAGATAGCCTCTCTCTTTCTCTCTCCTCTCTTTATACACACATTTTATTATGTCTTTGCTTTAGCTTATGCCCTGAAGTGTGACGCTCTCGCTCCCTCGCTTTCTTTCCCATCGCTCAATTCGCCACAAGCGTACCTAGATGTCATTACACAGCCTTGCCATCACAGGCGGATCACAACAGACAGCCACTCCCATCTGTTGGCGGTTAGCGATAATAAGCATTATTACTAATTTTAGCGGAGAAATAGGTGCTTTCGCAGTTCAACCCACCAACTAAATGAATTCATAGACTTGCGCGTGCCTTGAATCAACAGCGGGGGCGTCTCCCATTGCTGCTATCGGTCCGTATACTTATTCCTTTGGACGGAGAACTGTGCTTATTAGGCGTGAGTGTGGGAACAAGCAGACAGATGACGGGCCGCAGCTGGACCGGGTCGGATAATGATGGATGTTTGGTTATTCGGACCTGCCGCGCTCGCAGGCACAATTTCCGCATGCACGATTCAACTCACACAAGTCGCACGTAATGGTTACAATGCTGTGAGAGAGAGGCTGCATTACCTCTGCTTCATCCGAACTGACGACTCTGCATTTGGTTGTGCCTCAGTCCTCGTCAGCTGATTATGTCGCGCACTGATGAAAGTCGCCCGTCACATCGATGCACCAGGCTAGAGCTGTCGCCGCCAAGAAAAGTACCGCTGCAATAATGTAGGCAAGACCGGACCACAGGCTATCTAGCCTCATGCCACGCTGGAAAGCAGCAGCCATAGATGGCCCTGCGACTAGTGATCCGACACCCGTCGCGAGACCAATTTGGCCATTGATGAGTCCAACTTGCGCCGGAGGTACGAGGGCATTGGCAAGATTTCCAAGACTTGCCAGATAGCCAGAATCTAGAGACAGTATCGTGACGCCGACAATGAAAGGGGCGGCTTGCGCCGCGAAAGCCATGAGAGCCAGGCCCGCTGTCCAGCACAAGACACTACCTTTCACGATTCGCAATTCTTTCGCGGTTGCTGGCATGGTCTGGCTCAAGACTCGGATATGTTGGGCAACACCAAAACAAGGCAAACAATATTGATAGCTCCTTTCAATGACAGTAAAAGACTAGCTTTCGGGATGGACCAAGAGAATCGCCTGGAGGCGTATTGTGTCATGAGCGACAGAGACGAGGATCCAACACTCGCCATAAGAAATGATGCAAACATGCACGTTGTATTGAAACCGGCTTTGCTGCTTCTCGCCGTTTTCCAGTGGGCATTCATTGCGCCGGCCAAGTTTGAACACGAATAGACGTCAACACTGCGGCATACACGTCAGAGCTAGGCTTCCTGGCCAATCCCGTCAGTAACCACGTTCAATCGGCAGAGATGCACAACCAAGCTATCAATTCTCTGGGACTTTTATCGGCAAGGAAGACAATGGAGGCTGTCGAGGTACTCTGGCTGATTATCGCGAACTGCATGTATACAGCGTGTCAAGGCGCTGAGGCCCTGATCATGAGATTAATTAGTAAGACTGCTAGTCTCACAGGGGACTATATCTTAGCGAGCCACTTTTTATACTAAATTTAGTATAGCGCGCCCGCTAAAATTATATAAATTATATATAACTTATTAATAGAAGTACCTATTCTTATTAAAGGCTAAGGAGAGAAGGGAAAGGTTTATATAAGGTATAGTAAGAATATATAATTTATATATACTAATTAAAATAGCTACCCTAGTATATATATATTTAACCTATATAAAAAAAAGCACCTACGCTTACTTACTTACGTACTATTACGCATCTAACCACACATAAGGGGTATAATGAGTTTTGGCCGTAACTCACCTATAGGCTGCCATAGTTAGTCGTGTTGAACAGGGCTTGGTCGGCTTAATCCATAACTTCCCCTGAGCTTCGGCTGCAGGAAATTTTAGCCTGATGCTTCCCACCCGATGGCTCTGCAGCTCTGATGCGATGACCGGTCAGTTAGTATCAGCTGGTGCGGTGAGAGAAGATACCACCATTAGAAGCCTCACCGGTATGCTCAGCTAGATGCAATTGCGCAAGATCGGTTACTAGTACGGAGTATCCGTACAGTGGTAGTAATAAACCATTGCTCCTCAGTGGAGAGGCTGTCAAAGCTCCAGTAATGAGCAGCCAATGGAAAAGCAAATTTCGACGGCGAACGGTGGGAGCCGGGGGTGGCGCGCAAGCGGCAAGCCACATGGCCCCGGAGTATTGAGCCTGAGCGGAAGATTATCAATACGCAGCGAGGCCCGGAGCAAATCGAGAGGGGAGGGCAGGTCCGTCGCAACGCCCAGGCCTAATAAATAGCAAGACTGCCGAGGCAAGACCAAGGCAGTCACGGTGCACGAGGTCAAAAAAGGACCGCGGCTTCGAGGAAGAGAGCACGAATTCGTGAGACGCGGACAAGTAACGCAAGAACGGCGGTTGAAAGTAGTAGCTGACAACAGAGGGACTCGTCGGCAGATGGACAAGGACAACGATTTGACGTCGGACTAGGGAGTGCTGGTAGGCCAAAATGATTGGAGGCCGGAAGATTTGGGGAGGCACGAGGGGTACCGAGTCAACGTAGCCGGGCTCAGCGTGGAGTCTTGGCGTGGCGTGGTGATCTGGGTGTCAAAGGGTACCTGCATGTGCAAGGTGATTGGCGAGGCGAGGTGGTGACGGAGCTAAAATGGCTGCGTGGACGCGTGGTGTTGGGCCGAGACGGCTAGCCATGCAGTTTCCAACTTTCCAGACGGAAAGAGTACTGGCTGGAAGGGCTTAATTTATCTGTGCATCATAGAACGGCTGCATGTCTGCATGTCTCGGACCGGTTCGTCGACGGGTTGGCAAGCGTGTTCGTAGCCAAGGGGTGCAAAGACTGACAATGGGACCAATGATTGATTCTCCGAGTTGAAGTGTCGCAGCGTGTATTAGCATAGGTCAGAGGGCTATTCGGTCCTAGTGGCGTTTACTTGGGAGATGGAAAACCCCCGAGACGCAATATTTGGAGGGGCGTTGGGAGACGAAAACGCTGCGCGTGTCGGGCTCGAGTCAGAGGGCAGATTGAACTCGTGCCAAATCTGGCTAGTAATTATGAATATTATTATTTAGTGATGATGGGGGAGCGGGCGTGATCGAGCGAGTAGTTTGGTGGAGGCGGAGAAGCGAGAAAGAAGAGTCTGAATGGTTGACAGAATGGTTGACAGAATGGTTGACAGAATGGTTGGACAGGACGGATAGAAAACTGCACACAAATAACTTGGGAAAAAAAGTGTGAATGTGATGGAGGTGCGACGACGCTACGTGCTAGCGCAGAAGCTAGTGTACAGGGAGAGCGGGGCGCGCCAACGGGGACTGATAGTGCTTGACTCTTGAGTACGGAGTACTCCGTACTGGTTACAGTACTTGAGGACTTGCCCAGAGCAGGTAGGTAGGTTAGTAATCAACTGTTTTCAGTGAGCGATTAGTGAATGCAGAGCCTAAATAGGAGGAGGCATATTCAGTAACAATTCTAGCTGGCTCGGGCAGATACCAGAGTCGAAGGACTGATACGGCCCGCCATGTCAGGGGCTTGGCCCTTTTGATGCTCCTTGTGGCGCCGCGTAAAAAAAGTCAAATCCCCCCATCCCTTGTCCTTTTTCTAATAATGCGGCGGGGATCGTTCCTTTGGTGGCAAGTGGATGGCACTGGATGCTGTGTTCCGGGGTTGCGGCGGCCTGCAAGCCACGACGGCTTAATAAGGGACGCGCGCGGCGGCGCTATGACGATGGGTGCCAAGTGCGAAAAGGAGCTGTGCGCGCTGATCTCAACTCTCGAGACGGACGCCAAAATGATTCCGATAGGGCAGAAGCGTCTTGGAAGCATGTCTTACTCTTGTCAAGCGTGTGCGACGGGCGATTTGCTTGGGATGCAATGCGTGTTGGACGACAGCAGGCATCGGACAGGCGCAGGTACCAGCACAGTATAATTATCCTGCAAGGTGATTGCGCCACCAGATTGCAACCAACCTGAAAAAAAACCTTTTATCATTCTTCATTTATTATTAGGCACATAATAGCCAGCCCGCCATTTCGATGAACCATGCTCTCCCCCCAAGTCTTCTGGACCTATTTAGACCTCAAATTGGCAATGGCGTAGCAGACCCCGGCGCCGCCCCTGATCTACTATAGGTATAGACTAGGCAAGAGGCGCATTGGAGAACTCTACTTCGTAGCGAGTTGCTGATTGTCAATGTCACAATGTGACTGGACTGGAAAAACTGTAATAATAATCTGTAACTGGGCAAAGACTCGACCCTGCAAGCCTCATCCCTGCCCATGGTAATTACGGTAATTACAGCCTTGATCCCGGTGACTCCATTGCTAGGTAGTTCTTGACACTTGTTGCGACTAGTCACCTTGGGCTGGCAACGCCATGCTGTTGATTTGGCGAATGATGCAAACTGGCAATTCATTCTGCCTTTGCTGTACTCCGTATTCATGCTGCTTTTGTTGTATTCATGCTGCTTTTGTTGTATTCATGCTGCTTTTGTATCACCGTTGCCATCATGCCTACCAGGCACACAAATATGCCATTCTCCCTGACCCGCCTCAGCCCGTCAGTATTGGGTTGAACCCTCTTCTCTGTCCCTTTTCTGCTTGCCTTTTTCTTTTTCCTTTCCGTCATGAAAGGAGCAAAAGAGTTCATCAAATTAAAAAACTCGCAGTAGATAGCCATCAAAGGTGCGCTGCTGGTCTGCAGGCTGCCGCTCCCCGATTCGCGCCGCCAGCGAGCCCGTTAAAAGACGCTAGCTGCCACTAGAACTTGGGTTGCAAAGTGCTGCGACCGCCTGAAGCAGGCCAATTTGTCACAGGCTGTTTTGGGCGATCTTGGGCTCTTGAACAGGTTACAGCGCCAGAAAAGGTCCCTACCTAAAAGACGCCAATACTACCTACCTACCTACTAGGTACCTAGGTACCTACCTGCAACCCGCCTAACCACGCACCGCTGGCACCGCTGGCATCCGGTACCTACCTAGGTAGCCCCTCAACCCCTCTGATGCAGCCCACCGGCCGCTGGTAAAGCCATCCATCCCCTGTTCTCTTCCATGTAGGCACTCCGTAATCCTTCTCTCGTTCCCTCATCCTTTCTCTCCCCTTCCCCAGAAACACTGCATCTGCATCGCCAAATCCTCCTGCGCTCCTTTTCGTCGCATTCGCCTCCTCCATTTCTTTTGCCGCCCGTCTCGCATTGTTAAAGGGTGTGCCGCACGAGACATTCTGTGGGAGGTCGCTTCCGTTTCGCCCGCCTCGCCCTGCGGCAACCGCCTTACCACTATATTCTTGGTGGCACGGCCCGAATATCCATCCAGCTTTGTTCATCCAAGACAAAAAAGAAAACCTCAACATCACCCACTTATATGTATGCGTATTTCCTTGTCCTCTGTCTGCTAGCTTGCTGTGCTTGCTAGTGCCCGAGACGCATGTCATCGCTTTCCCGTCTGGTTTTGCTTCTGTTCCACGCTCTTGTGCAGCCTCACCGTGCTCTTGCTGCAGTGCAATCCTTGCTGCAGCCCGCAACCTCGGGAGCACAACCACCTGCTGTTCAGTCTTGACTGGCCCTGTCGCTCCTCGAACTCGCCATCTGACCCTCACAACTCTACCTCTCACTCTTTACATCTTCTCTTGCACTAGCATACAGCTCTCGTCTGTTGTATTGCGTCACGTTTGAGCGCCTACATCTTTCCAGTACTGACAATCCACCTACCTAGTTATTACCGAGCGCCATACAGCCAACCACTTCACCGCCCAAGACATTCGCCAGTAGTCCCGCCTAGGGGCTAATCCACTATCATTTACAAACTCAGCTGCCAGCTCGTTCTCTTCTCGTCTAGACGGCAGTCGGGTTTTCTCTTGAGACCAGGATAGACAGCATACACCGGCTTCCGACTCGGACCAACCATTTCTCGATAGACAGCCATTCATGGACTCGTTGGGCTTTTGAGCGCCAAGTCTCAGTCTGCTCCGGCTTGCAATCGATATAGCCAAGCAGCACCATCGCTCGCCTACCAAGTCAACACTCTCACCATATACACATAGACTTATCCACTGCCAAAATGGCCACCACCCTACCCCGCCCCTCGCGGCCGTCAAACGGGCCGCCAAGCATGGCCCTGCCAGCCTTGCCAGTATTGCCAGTCTCAAAATCACGGAAAAGTACAGGAGGCATGCACGCTGCTCCTTCATCACCGACCCCGAGTCCTGCTCCAGGCATTCCTCGACCCTCTGGCATAGCGACCAACCCCACAACGCCTCGCACCAGCAGTCTTCGAGCTCCGTCTATGAACCTGAACCCGACAACGTCTGCTCCATCGTCTGCGCTGCCACAGCTCAAGGGTCTTGCCACGCCAGTCAACGGCGCCGGCAAGACATTGAGGAAGAGTGTTAGCATCAATTCCTTCCCTCACCCTCCTCGCGGAGAACAGCGATGCAGCAGCCTCCCGCCCAGCCCTCTAGCCAACGAAAAGATACCACGGACTTCTCGTAAGTCTAAGCTGCTTAGAGAATTGCCATCCCAGAGCCCCTACGTCTCCAGCACACCCAGCCTGCTCAACGGCAGCGGTGAAGGCAAATCTATTCGCATGTCCGACGGCCTCATTAGCATCGGATCGCCAACACAGAGCCGTAGCTCCTCGGCCCAGGACTCATATTCAACCTCTGCCACCACCTACGACGAACCAATGGAGACGCAGTATCAAAAGCTAGAGTTCGGTACCTCTACCGACACCTCAGAAGGCTTTGATAAGCGATCGTCCAAATCCGAGGGCAAGGGAAACGTCGTTGTCAGTGTCCGTGTCCGTCCCGACACCTCGGGAAAGGACCAGAACCCAGAAGGAGAATGGATGGTCGACGGACGCAAGTCACTGATTTCATATAAAGGAAAGGAAGGAGGAGACCATACTTATGGTAAGCTGTAAACGTCAGCAATTGCATCCAAGCACCCCAGCTCACATTCCGCAGACAATGTTTTTACTACTCACGACAACAACTCTCGAGTATATGACCATATCGCCAAACGTCTTGTACGACGCGTAATGGAGGGTTACCACGGAACTGTATTTGCCTACGGCATGACCGGAACAGGTAAAACGTTTTCCATGCAGGGCACCGCCACGCAACCTGGTGTCATTCCATTGGCCATTACAGACATTTTCTCCTATATCCGTGAAACCCCCTCGCGCGAATTTCTCCTGCGAGTGAGTTACTTGGAGATTTACAACGAAAGGATTCACGACTTGTTGAGCATGCCTACCGGTGGTGGCGTAGGTGGCGCCCAGCAAGAGGAAATCAAGCTGCGGGAAGACAGCAAACGTGGCGTGTACGCAACGCCGTTGAAGGAAGAAATCGTGCAGAGCCCCACGCAGCTGCTGAGGGTCATTGCTCGAGGCGATCAGGCACGTCGAACAGCGAGTACACAATTCAACGCCCGCAGTTCGCGTAGTCATGCTGTTGTGCAGATTGTCGTCGAAAGCCGTCAGCGCCTGCCCGCTGGTGCCGTTGAGAATAACAAGCGCTCTGGAATCCTGCCTGGTGGCGTTCGCGTTTCGACCCTTAGCCTGATTGATCTTGCAGGCTCAGAAAAGGCTGCTGAATCCAAGGAGCGCCGACAGGAGGGTGCACACATCAACAAGAGTCTTCTTACCCTGGGAACGGTTATTGCCAAGCTCTCCGAGTGGAAGGACAAGGAGGGCAAAGCCAGTGACAAAGACGGCAAGCATCTACCGTACCGTGACTCCAAGTTGACAAGATTACTGCAAGGTGCGCTTGCTGGTAATTCATTGGTCAGTATTCTGTGCACCATCCAGATTGGGGCAGCCAACAGCGCAGCTGCCGCCAACAGCCACACCACGGAAACTCTCAACACGCTCAAATTCGCGAGCAGAGCAAAGAACAGCATCATCAGTCACGCAAAAAAGGCGGAAGAGGCTCTTGGCTCAGGTGGCGAAGGCGGTGCCAGAGTGCTGCTGGAGCGTTACCGCATGGAGATTGTGGAACTTCGACAGCAGCTGGAGGCGCAATCCAAGAACAAGAAGAAGGGGCAGGATGAGGACGCCACTGAAAAGGACCGGGACGAGGAGCAAGAGAGAGCGTTTGAGCTCGAGGCGGCCGAGAGACGCGAAGAACAGATGCTGGAAATGCAGCTCGCGCGTACTGCGCTCAAAGAACGCATCGACCACCTGAATCGTCTCATTCTGAGCTCGAAATCAATCGGAGTCAACTCGAGTGGCTCGCTCAGCTCGCTCAGCCAATATGCCAGATTTTCTCAGCTCTCATTGACGGGATCTATCCGATCGTCAATGACGACACAAAGCAACGGACGCGAATCTTTTGGCGGTCGGGATTCTTTTGCAAGCCGAGAGTCTCTGGGCGGACGCGATTCGTTTGCAGGACGTGAGCCACTGGGTGGACGGGAGTCGTTGCTCGACAAGACCACATCGGTTACTTCATCGTCAACAATTGGCAGACGCTCGAATGGAGGGCGGAGAATAAGCGGCGAGGGTGAAGGGGAAGCCGTAATGGAAGAAGACGGCATGGGCGAGTTTGGAGATGGTAATGCGTCGCTCACGGCTCAAAACCATGCACTTCAGGCGGATTTGGCGGACAAGAACCGGTACATTGCGACCCTGGAGAAGCGACTTCTTCAAGCTCGTCGCGCGAGCTCATCGAGAACCTCGGTCGGTCTTTCAGCACCAGGCAAGGCCATTATGGTTGGAGAAGATCACAGCGTGTCGGCTGTGCTAAGGGAAAAGGACGCCGAGATTGCCGATCTCCGAGCCAGGCTCGATGACAAGGACCGCATGCTTGCAGCCCTGCGTAGTGCAGCACGCTCGCGCGACACGGCTGACGCATCTGCCGAGGTGCGATTCTCGAATCCCGAGGTTGAAAAGGCTGTGACGGAGCAAACACCGGGCATGGGCCATGGACGACGGACCAAGAGTGTGGATGAGATGAGCAAGATGCTGGAGGAAATGATCCAAGACCGGGTGGAGAGCGGCCAGATTGTTAGAGGCGTACGAGGCAGCGTGCGACTTGCACCCGGGACGAAGCTAGAATTTGTGGACGAGGATGGGAAGAAGCTAGAGCCTCTTGGACAGCCACCTCTGCCGATTGAGGTGATGGCGATGGTACCTGGGGGTGGAGGTGTTGGCGAGGCCCTCTGAGGAAGAAGAACGGAGAGCGGAGCAATTTTAATAGGGAGGACTGCGGCTCGACACGCGTGCTCGACGTCTTTTTACGGTTTCTTTTATTATGTTTTATGCGCGGCTTATGCGCACGAGTGGTGGCATGGTTCCTGCATGGCTTGATCGTTTTTGGTTGTTGTTTCATTCTCGGAAGCTTGTTTTTTTTGGGTTGTTTTAGCGGACACGGACGGTTGCTACTGCTTTTTTTACTCGGTTGATTACGGGATACCCAAGTTTTAGGTTGAGTCTTTTTGTTCTATTGGCTGTATGTTTGGTTTGTTGGCAATACGGACAGGAAGAAGACGAGTGGGTGTAAGAGTAGTCGACTGTTGCATACGAGAGAATAGACATTGCCAGACATATGACCCTCACAGTAGAGGTGCTTGGTGAAGTAGATTATACAGGGATATGTAGGGAGAGATATGGGATGAAGTTGGAGTGTTTAATCCCCGGATGTTGCCGATTTGGCAAGTGATGTGAGACGGGTGTGGGAGATTAAAATAGAACTATTATGCGATGAGAAAAATGCACGTCATTTGGTGAAACGATGGAGGCAGGGAGGGATACAGAGTGCAGTTCAATTACAATTTGGAAATGGCAAGTTTGTGATGAAGCAACAACTTTTGAGGCTTCATTCTTCAAGAATCTCGGTGATGAATGCTTACGAAGTACAGGTGCAACGAACGGGAAGCGCTGTTGTTGTGCACGGGATTGTTTCATGGCGTGCGTGCTTGGCCCAACGCCACGGCCAAAGAAGGTGGGCGAGCGAGCCGATGAAGTGTGCACGGATCATGTCTGCAAAGTATGGCTTGCATATGCTTTTTGCAGGACCTTGTCTCGGAATATCTTGGTCTTGTTCTCTTTTTTCTTGGCGGTGGTGTGACGGGTAGATAGAGAAACTCGGCCCTAAATGGATTGCTCTGGGACAGGAAAAGATGAAAAGATGCAGCCCCTGCAGCGCATGCGCGCGCGTTGTGGTGTGAGATGGGGACGGCAAGGTGCGGCTGGAAGCTAAACTAAGGTTTAGTTGCCGCAAGGGAGGATGGTGCGTACCATGGAAAACAGGAATTCTATAGAGAGGTTTGATGGTGGTTGGGCAATCGTCATAGTTAAGGTCCTGTAGTGGTTACTGGTTATGGCTCCACACAATCGAGGGTCTCGGGCTTTTTGAGGAGGGGGAGGAGGGGCGGGAGGAGCTGGGAGTGAGGGAGGGAGCTGCACGAGCTGGTACGTGCGCTGAAGAAAAAAAATGTAAGAAAATAGTACACAATACAAAGTATGTGTAGCGCACCCGGATTTTCAGGATGCGCAAAGTAAGATATATATGAAAAAGCACGGATTTTTAGCCCTTGTTGTGCATAAGTGTGCAATGCGGTCCTTGGATCTGAGAGGCGTGATTGGTCGCGCAGCAAGGCTCTCGGAGCAAGATGAAACGGCACTAGTTGGGCAGGGGGGAACAAACGAGAGAGAAAAAAAAGATAACCAGGCAAAAAAAAAAAAAAAAAAAAAAATAAAAAAAAGTAAGCTACTAAAAACTATAGGCGGGTTATTATTTTTATAATATAAAGTAATATTCTTA
>JAEIJG010000406.1:0-10833 GCA_037289395.1 Beauveria scarabaeidicola | reverse complement strand
AAAAAAAAAAAAAAAAGAATAATAGAAAGAGACTTGACTCGGGGTGTTGCACCGCCTCGGCTCTGGATCTCAAGAGGCTGGGTAATACGGAAATGATACGTGTCTTGTGGTCGTATATCCAGGATTTGGAGCACAAGGTGGATCGGATTGCGTGTATATAATATACATGTATGAATATATGAATAGCAGGTATCTATACGAGACTTGATAACTTGTCAACTCCAAAAACCGGCAGAGACTTGTAGATTAGTTAAAGTTTACCGCAGATTTATAAAGCATTTATTATTATTATCCATCTATTCTTGGAGAGGCTCCGAGTAGACGCAAGTGGGGATACACGCAAGCCACATGAGTTGTTTGAAGCCATCCCGCCTGCATAAAAAACACGGGCTCGTTCTTATTTTCGACGCCCGACCGCCTCCTTCTCGCCTCAGCCATCAAAATCAGAAACGTCATTGCCATGTGCAAATTGAAAAGCGTCCGCGCCCCTTGCTGCGAAACTAGTGGGGGAACAAAGCATGGCAGAAAGAAAAGCCTTTTGCAGCGGCCGGACAGGGGCCGGTGGTTTGGTGGCTAGCGGCCGATCGCTGCATCTAGCTCCCAACGACGACGCCGGCCTTTTTAACCCGTACCATCAAGAGCCCCGGCGTAGACTTCTCCCAATCTATGTGCATGTTACTCCATTTTATCCATTTCTTGATCTTCTTCGTCTCATTTATTATCAGTATCCTTCTCTTGTTCTCATAGAGGGGCCGTTTCTGCATTCGTTTGTGCTGCAACAATACTCCGTATTGGCCCCATCATTCCTCGTCTCTCCTCCTCCTGCCCGTTTTGGTGGTCCGCCGTTTGCCAACTCGCGTTGACGGGCCGGCAGCCTCGAGCCTTTTATTTTATTTTATTTATTTATTCTTTTCCTTCTACCTTGTCCTGCAGCTCGACTGATTCCATCAACACCTTTTGATCTCCTCTCTCCTCTTCATCTACTTCTTTCTTCTATTTTTCCCGACTTCCAACGCCACGAAAAAAACACCCCTCTGCACAACTCGCCGACTGGTACAAAAGCCCCCCGCTCCGACGCCTCACGCCAGCTCGCCCGCTCACTGGTCCGACCCCCGGCGGCCCTCGTTTCATCTCGTGCGAACCCCCCCTCAAAAAGAAACGGTTCAAAGAAAATAAATGAAAAAGACATTACGAAACGAACAAACATTCAAATAAAGGGTCCCCATTCAAACGCCTTTTTTTTTTCCCTGGCTCATTACCTTTTTTTCTTGCCTGCCTCATCACGTCGCCTCTTTTCCGCCGAGGGTCCTGGCGCAGGTCGCATGAATAGACGACTCTCTTAGACTTGAATGTTTTAATCCCACGTCTGCTAAGACGGCCCTGGCTTATAGTCCTCGATCCGCGACACTTGTTCAATACCGGCCAACGGACACGAGAAAGCTTCCCGACTTTTTCATTCTTCCTCCTCTCATCTGCCCGCCGGTCGGACTCTCGTCAGCCAACAGGCCGCTGTCGCCTCTTGTTGCTGGATTTCCCTTTACTTTTTTTTCTTCTTTTTTTTTCTTTTTCGGCTGGCCTTGTTCAAACAGTTTTCCTTGCACGGGAAAGCTACTTGAAAAATCACTTTACATTCGTTGATCGATTTCCCGTCTACCCTTTCTCTTCTTGTCCATACCTCCTCACATCAAGATGACGCCACAACTTGACCTTTCTGACCCTCGGCTGCTGGTCGTCCCACCGCGAATAAACCTCCGTCGAGCCGCCTCTTACAACCTTCACGAGCGCGCTCAGGGCCAGGACTCGGCTTCCTCATCGTCTAGTCAACCACCTCTCAGCAGCCTCCTCTGGTCTCCGCCTCCCTCGCCCAGTCTGCCCTCACTCGTCCCTCGACGCAAACGAGCCTCTTCAAATCCTTTCTCTCGTCATCCGAGACGGATTGTCCGATTTCTCCTCTACCTGTGCTTATTATCGGGCCTTGGATACGTGCTTGTCCGCTTATTCGGCAATAATGTCAGCTCACTTTCCCTCTTTGAACAAGAGTACAATATGGTTGCCCAGGATGACTTACCTGACTTTCCCACTCCCATTGTCATCGACGACAACCGAGGCCGCTCAAAGTGGACTGTCTCGATCCCCCGAAACTACCGTTTTCCCCTTTCCATGGAGGATTACTCAGAAATGATGGGACACTGTCGCGAGGCTGCCGTTCGCCAAACCTCTGACTCCGGGCCTTCTACCAGCCAAGCTCCATTAAAAAAACATGGCTTCAATCGCTTTGTTGACGTTGCCGAGGCGGAAAAGACGCATCTCCTACCCTCATCAATAGTTTTGCCTTCCAAGCGCTCGCGAAGTGGAAGTTTCGTAGGTCTGAATGGCGCGTTCGACCACCTCCCCGTCTGCCAGAGCTCCATCACATACGTCCTCGAAAGCACAAACGCTGGTATTGGTCACGCTCTCATGTCCATGTGGACCTCGTACGGCATTGCCAAGGAACTTGGAAAATCCTTCTTCATA
Source organism: Beauveria scarabaeidicola (assembly GCA_037289395.1). Taxonomy (NCBI): domain Eukaryota; kingdom Fungi; phylum Ascomycota; class Sordariomycetes; order Hypocreales; family Cordycipitaceae; genus Beauveria; species Beauveria scarabaeidicola. The sequence goes on along the minus strand of JAEIJG010000406.1, from coordinate 8,319 downwards.
GATGACTCCCGATGGGCTTACGGCTCATACACCGACATCTTCCAAGCGCCTCCTACGCCCAAATGCCAGCCACCGCCGCGACATCACATTCTGCCTTGTCCAGCCGAGGCCCGACACTTGGTCATCTCCAACACCAATGCCAATGAGATACTGCCCGAATTACTGACCAATATTGAGTCTGGCCGCAAAATCACTGAGACCCAGCAGCTCTTCAAACTGGCTAGAGCCGGCTACTCGGCCCTGTTCAAGCTAAACAAGGCCGACGAAGCTTATACCGAGAAGCGCATTCGTGATATTCAGACAAAGGCCAAGGCTGATGCTACATCGCCAATTGACGCCCCTATTGTTGGCCTGCACATTCGTCATGGTGACAGACACCCGCTGGAGTTCCAATACAAGGATACCTACATCCCGGCCGAGGTCTACCTGAGCAAGGTGCACCATCTCATTGACGAGCACTACAACAAGACTGCCGGCACCAACTACAAGGGTGCTCGCGACTCAATCACCATGCTTGCGTCTGATGACCCTCACACGTACCAAGAGGACGAACTGTCCAGTCTCTTACCCGCACAGGATCGCATTCAGCTGGCTTCCAAGGATAACATCGAGGACGCAACAAACGATCCCCGCGTGCTGCACCATTTCGTCGAAGACACTTTTGGCTGGGAGGGCGGTTTCTTTGCTCCCATCTTCTGGCACTTGGGATCCGAGTCCAAGGACAATTCTGCCAACGCACCAGCAGCCACTCCCTATTTATCCGAAAACAGGGCCGTCTCTAGATTGAGGCCCTCTCAGCAGACCCTCAAACTCCGCAGCCTTCTCGGCCGCGCATATATGATGGACCTTGCCATGCTTTCCGGAGCTGGCGAAAAGGTCGTCTGCGCAGTCAGTGCCATGGGATGTAGAATTCTCGGAGTCATGATGGGGTGGGATGGTATCGAGGCTGGCACATGGATCAATGTGGACGGCAACTATGGGTGGCGAGGCCTTGACCTCTAATTATAGAGCATTCCTTTTTGTTTCCTTTTTGTTGAGCATTACATGGCGTTTTGGCATTCACATATCTCAATACTTGCATTGCGTGCACATTTTGAAGGGCTGGTATAACTGGCATTGGCCAAAGGGCCTAGATAGATATTTAATGGCCTTGGGATTTATACTACTGGCTCAGCCATGCCAAAAATACAATACAAGCATTTTTCGAATGATTAATATTTGCGTCCTGAGTTGCTTTTAGCTCGTTTCAACAAAACTTAAATTGTTTGACTCCTTTTAGATATATCCAAGAATTCTATTCTCTCGCCTTGATGTCTTGGGTCGTGGCGGGCACGCGGCGCGGTGCCTCGATGCAGCCCCACTTTCAAGCAACTGCATCGCAACTCTCTACCTCTTTCCAGACTTGCACTCTTCATCAACCATTCCAACATTCACAAAATGGCCGATGCGGGATCAGGCACGCCCGCGGGGCCCCCAAAACCGCGCCTCAAGATTAACGTCAACCGATCCACTTCTTTCATCACCGACACACCGCCGTCAGCTGCAGCGGCGACTCCTGGCGAGGGCGGCGGCTCGCGCAAGGTGAAGCTCAAACTCAGCGGCTCGACGCCCGCCACGCCGGGCATCGACCACGCGACCCCCGTCAAGACCAAAGCGGGACGGCAGTCGAAGCCGACTCAGAAGCTCGTGGAAAGCAAGAAGCGACAGCGCGACGAAGATGACGACGACGACGCGCCGCTCGCGGCCTCGGCGCCGCCGGCGACCAAGATCAAGATTCGACAGGCCAAGGCCGCGGCGGCCGCCGGAGGCGGCGCGCACACGCAGCTAGTATTGAAGGCGCGTGGGCGGCCGCCGGTGCACCCTCCGGGCGACGGGTACGACTCTGAGGCGAGCGACCGCGAACTGGACCCGGCGATTGAGGAGCAGTTTGTGCTGCGGATGGTGCCGGGCGAACACAGCGACTACGTGCGGGCGATGATGGAGGCAGGCAAGGTGGGCGTGAGCCGGCAGCAGGGGGGCGCGCAGATTTCCCTGAAATTCTTCGACGAGGACTCGCGGCGCGCGGTGGTGACGGTCAAGGGGCAGATGTTTGCGGCGGTCATGGTGGATCTGCCGACGATTACGGAATCAATGAAGACATGGGACAAGAAGAGCTTTCTCAAGTCGGCGGACGTGTGCCAAATGCTGCTCGTGTTCCAGATGGTCAGGACGGAGGAGGAGGCGAAAAAGGCGACGCTGCCGGGCGTGGTGGACGCGGGCAGCTTTAAGTGGCCGCACGGGCTGACGCCGCCGATGCACGACTGCGTGAACAGGAGGTTCGCCAAGACGATTAGCAGAAAGGAGATTGAGGACAAGGAGCAAGAGGTGGAGAGGCTGCTGGCCGAGGACGCGATGGCGGACGGCACGGCGTGGGAGTGGGTGGACGAGGGCAACAACGCGGATGGTGTTGCGGGGGGTGCGGACGAGGAGGAGGAAGATGCAGAGGGCGAGGATGCAGAGGGCGAGCTGGACGACTCGATGGGCTACTTTGGCGCCGAGGACGCGGACGGCGACTTGGATCTCGAGGCCGACCTGGAAGCCGCGTTTGCGGATGACTTGGTGGCGGCGTCGTCGGCGGCGGCGGCGGTGACGACGGCGGAGACGCCCGCCACAGGCATGGAGGACCTTGGCACGCCACTCATGACGACGCAGGGCAACACGCCCGCCATGCATCCGTCCATTGAAATGGACGAATCCGAAGAAGACGAGTCGGACGAGGATGACGATGACGACGACGACGACGACGACATGGACGAGGACGAGCGCGCGGCGAGGGACGAGGCGCAGGGCGTCAGGGACTTTATCAATGATCTCCGGAAACAGCTCGCGCACCGCCGCGCGGACCTGGAAAAGACGCAAAACAAGATTCTCCGCCAGAGGCTGGAGAGTCAAATTAAGCAGCTCCGGTCGGAGATTGAGCTGAAAATGTCGTCGATTGGTATGGAGGTGGATGATTAAAGGATACAAGAGGTGGATTTTTGTTCTCCAGGTTTCTCTTCTTTTTTTTTCTCCTCTCTGTTGCAAATGGTTTTGGGCGTTTTTTTTTTTTTTTTTTTTTTTTTTTTTTTTTTTTTTTTTTTTTTTTTTTTTTTTTTTTTTTTTTTTTTTTTTTTTTTTTTTTTTTGTTTTTTTTTTTTGTTTTTTTTTTTTTTTTTTTTTTTTTTTTTTTTTTTTTTTTTTTTTTTTTTTGGTTGTTGCGATTCTTCATCTTTTGATTTTCTTCTTCTTCTTCAAATATGGAAGCTACGCGAAAGGCAAGCGAGTTTCAGGAGTTGTACATGTATAAGTTCACGGCGGCGTTTCGGAAGGGATGATGTGTGATTTTTGGAATCAAGCGTTTCTTTTTCTTCTTCTTCTTCTTCTTCTTCTTCTTCTTCTTCTTTCAAATCCTTTCTTTAGTCTTTTTTGCCCTGTATAAATGGGTGCTCTGTATAGATGGGCTTTCGAACTGCGAAATGGTGCAAAACAAAAAGTCTAGAATGTAAAATCCCACCACCTCTCTCTCTCCCTCCCCGTCATCTCGTCGCAAACAGTCCCTTTACATCCGCCCATGACACATCATAGTTCTTGTACTCGTCGTCCACCAACATCCAACCACGTCCCGTCTTGATGCCCCCTTTACACCCTCAACGCCTCCACCACATCCGTCGTGTCCCGCAGGAGCACGTCCTCGACCACGGCCTCGACGTCGGCCCAAAGCACCAGCCGGCACAGGTCGTCGAGGCTGCGCGGCCGCAGCGCGCGGCCCGGCGAGCGCGCCTGCACGCGGCGCTGCACGGCGCGCTGCAGGAACACGGCCATGGGCGCGTCGCGCTTGGACTGCTGCCGGAGGTAGGCGGCGCAAAAGGCGGCGTCGGAGAGGCGCGTCGTCTTGTGGTCGCGGTGCCAGCGGCGGGTTGACCGGAGGGCGTCTTGGATGCGCGCGTGTATCGACTGCTTCGAAGCTGACCGCGGCGGCTGCTGCTGCTGCTGCTGCCGCCGGTCGGTTTTTCGCTGCGCATTCAGATCTGGAGTCACCATTTAGCGTCTTATACCCCCCCGCCAACATGAGGTGATGGGATGGAAAAAAAAGGTAGACGCACCGCTGTCTTGCGTGTCCACGCTGCTCTGGCTCAGCGCAGCTTGCATTTGCTCCGCCGACGGCATCTCGCTCAGCGCCGTCCTCAGACCTTTGACCATCTCCTTGACGCCCGCCATCTCGCCACGCATCTCGTCGGCCAGGCGCCGCGCCTCGCTCCGGCACGCCTCGTCGGCGAGTCCGCGGGCGGCGGCGTCGTCGCGGTCGGCGGCGGCGGCCAGGTGCGCCTTGACGGCGAGAATCTCCTTCCACAGGTCCTGCAGGCGGGTCTCGTGCTGCGCGCGAAAAGCGGCGTCGCGGGCCGTCGCCTGCACGAGGGCGCGCAGGTCCCGCTCCAGACGGTCAGCCTGCTTGCCGACGGAGCGAAGGTTCATCTCGAGCGTCATCTTGGCGAGGGCGTCGGCCTGCGCGGCGAGCCGCGAGGCGGCGGTGGAGGTGGGCGCGGCATCGGTGGTGGTGGAATTGGGAGCGGTGATGGTGCTGCTGCGATGCACGGCGATGAGAGAAGAGGAGGAGGAGGAGGAGGAGGAGGAGGAGGCGGCGGCGGCGGCGGCGTGGCTGCGGGTGACGCGGGAGGTTGAGGCGGGCGGTACGGATCGAGGTCTAGTGGACATGGTGTCTGAATCGGATGGATGACATTGGAGATGAGGAGGAGATGGATGGAAAGAATGATGATATTGTTTCTAGTACGAGGCGGGGATGGGCCGTTTGTCGTTTGCCGGTTCCTTCCTGGACCGTCGTCTGCCAGCCGACAGAACAAAACGGCCACTTTTGCCAACTCACAGTTTTCTCCCTCCAACACGCTCCAACGCGACATCCCTAACCAGACACATCAACATGATATCACGTCCAAGCTTTCCTTTGCCCCCCAGCCCTCTTACTTTCGCTGCCCGACCACCCACGACAGGAAAAATTCGACGTCCTTGGGCACCATGTCCGGCGTAGCCAGCACCTGCACAAACTCGGGCAGCACGCCCCGCGCGTCCGACGCCGTGCCCATGACCCATTCGATGCGCTTCGTCCCGTCCTCCCCCCCGTGCGGCATCTCCCGGACGCGCTCGACGCTCGTATACGCGCCCGTCACCGTGCCGCCGCCCGCGTTGGCCGCGTCCGGCCCGCCCGCGTAAAACACCTGCACCACGACAAACTCGCGGCGGCCCGCGACGGCCGCCGTCGCCTGCAGCACGGGGAACACGCGCCGGTTCAGGGGAAATGGCAGCCGGTGCACCGACTCCTCGACCTTTAGCGTCCAGTCGACCCACGTCGCGCCGGCGTGCGGAATCTCGACGCCGCGGCAGTCCCACTGCGTGCGCGGCGTCGTCGACTCGACGGACGCGGTAAATGCCTTTTCGGACGCGGCGTGCTGCTGCTTGAAGTGGAGGAGGAACTCGGCCCAGCTGGCTGCTTTGGGGACGGCCTCGTCGGCGTGCACGCTGCGCCGCAGGAACCACGTCTCGGCGGCGGCGGCGCTCGGCGGGCGCACCTGCGGCAGCTGGGCCTGGTACTCGGCGGCGACGCGGCGCATGGTGTCGGCGGAGAGCTTCTTCTCGTAGACGTCGACGGGCGCGTCGGACGAGGCGTACGTGTGCGTCTTGCGAAATTTCCAGGACGAGGGGGACGAGGCAGAAGAGTCGGCGGGCACGTCGTCGATAAAGGGCAGCGCCTCGGACAGCAGCCCCGTGAGGAGAGGCGTGAGCTCCGCGCCAGAGGCGGTGGGCGCGGGGAGTTGCGAGGGGTCGATGCCCCAGAGGTGCACGAGGGGACCGAGGTTCTGCGGCATAGTGGTGTATTTCGGAATCGTGCAGGAGGAAGAATGGGAATGCGCAAAGGGGACGCGGCGTGGCCAGTGTTTGAATGAGCTTGTGGTAGCGTCATTGCTGCTTTAGCCCCGATGTGACGAGATACCAAGGCGGATGGTGAGCAGGCCTGCATATGCTGCAGCATCCAGACGGATGCGGGACATTACCAACCTGCACTATCCATCTCTTCTTACAATCAATCAATTACGAGTACGGAGGGCTCCGTCTGGACATGCCGCGTTTGCCTCGATGGCTAGTACGAATTGTGGCATGGTATTATAACTATCATAGCAATGAGCAGTGTAAGAATTTTCAAATCTCTAGCTCTAAATGCCGACTCTCTAGAAAGACGGCAAGAGAGAAAAAAAAAAGCCTTGGCTTAATGTGATATGCAAGTGATTTAATGGGTTGTTGGGGTAGGTAGTGGTACACGCGAAAACCAAGATGCAGTACGCAGCGCCGTAGATGAGACAGCAGAGAAGGGCGCCTGGCCTGTGACGCTACCTCGGTGCCAGATGTGTACTGGCTGCCAAACAGAAAAAAAAAAAAATTACAGTCCACATAGCTTCCACACGTTTCCATTCGTTTTCTTCTTCATCTCGTTATTCGGGCTTTGCGGTTGCTTCCTCTGGTGGCGGCGGCGGCGGCATTTCGCCTGAAAACAGGGTGTCCTGCCACTCGCCGCACAGCTGCCCAAACGACAAGAATTCTTCGCCCTCATAATCCGTAAACGCGCCGCCGTACTCGCCGCCTGCCATGGGGTTCTGCGTGTTCTCGACGGGGTACTGCAGCTGGGGCAGCCAGGCGCGGCCGTCCATCTCTGCGGTCGTGAGTTCGTCGCCGGCTCGCGAGGCGAGAGCGTTGGCGCGCAGCAGGCTGGCAACGTAGGGAAAGAACCACATGGCCTTGTACTCGCCGTCAATGTACTCCTTGCCGCCCGTGCAGTGCCAGAGGCCATAGATGTGACGCGTCACGTAATTGACACCCAGGTTGACAGAGCGGAGCCACTCGCTCGCGGATAGCCGGCTGGGGCTGGAGGTGGCGGTGGCTTCGCGTCGGCTCCGGTGCGGCGTCGCTTCTTCTCCCGCTGAGCCAGATCGACGAGCGGCCGACGATGGCGTAACGGCCGCCTCGTACACCCTGGTCAAGGCCGCGTACACCGCAGCGGGCATCGAAATTGAATAAGGCACAAACGATGTGCCCTGCTCAAACATGTCCACATCCATCCGTGCCGTGTAGCCGGGCTGGTCAAACTTCATGTACCCAAAGTACCGATCGTAGCCCGCCTTGGTCTGGAAAAGCGCCGACTCGTACTCGATGCTAATGTGGAATTCCGTCGGCTCGCCTTGGAACGCCAGAGGATTCGGCGGCTTGAACTTGTCGCTCCCCTCGAGCTTCGCGGCAGCCTTGGTGTCGTTGTCGCTGCGGAGCGCCAGAACCTCCTTGGAGCGGTGGTATTCCTGCCGGCCCCAGACGTTGGCCAGATAGTACTGGTCCGACTCGCTGTTTACGAAATTGGCGTCGTAGGTCCGCGCAATCTCGGCCATGGTGACGTTGATATACGTGCGCAAATCGCCCGCGGGTCCGATGACGGTGCCAGAGTTTAGCCATCTGGGGTCATTGGTGGCCATGCCGCCGTCGCCCTGGTTCGGGCCAAATGTGTGCGCGTCGAGATGCGAAGCAGGAGCGGCCCAGCACCGCGGCGCGGACCAGTCTATCGGCCAGCAGATCTTGTCCGGGCCCCAGAAGATGGTGTTGCGAAAGCCTTTGTCGTGCAGCGCGCTGACGGACATGTTGAAGCGTTCGGCGAGTCGGGCGTCCGAGTCTCTCTGAATCGTAAAGTAGCGCTCAATCATAATCTCCACAGGGAGCTGCATAATAATGTCGTAGCCGTCGACAATGAGCACTAGATCGTCGTCGTCGGCCGCTGACAGACTTTGGAGGTATTGCTGAATGGCGCGCAGCTTGGCCAGATGCGTCTCGGCGGCGTCCATCTCGCCCTGGCCTTTCCAGCCAAGAAGCAGCGGCGCGGGGAATCTGTTGACGGCTGCAGAAACGATATTGTAGCATAATTTGATATTTGGAGAGCTTGCGGGCACGAGATAGTGGAATGAAGATACTCGAGACTTTGACGTTGGCTCGGGCGACGTCGTTGGCCTGTTGGTGATGATTCTGCTGAAACGGCCCTATAAAACTTGTAAGTCCAGTAGTTCGCCTGATATTCACTCCTTCAAGAGTCAAAATATAGAATGCGTACCGGTTTCAAGGATTCATCAACTGCAAGAAGTGTAAAGACAACAAGAAACAAAAGCGCAGGGAGCAGTAGTGCACGCCGTTTCCCTGAAAAGACGGCCATGCTGGGCATTGTGATTGCTGTCCCCAAAATGAACAGCAAAAAAAAAA
>JAEIJG010000405.1:0-29214 GCA_037289395.1 Beauveria scarabaeidicola | reverse complement strand
GTAGTAGATATTTTACTAGTAGGCTAGATATATAACTTATCTTATTCTATACTTTTAATTAATATATAAAGATATATTTATATAAGAAGAGTATTATGCTTTTTAGTACTATCCTTAATATAGTAAGTTATTTAATATAAAAGCTAGCTTTAGAATCTAATATTTATTAATTATTTATAAATATTATCCTCCTTATAATCTATATACCTTCTAAATACCCTACCCTTAATACCTAAGTCTATTTTAAGGTAGACTAGGCGTAGGAACTTCTTCTATATATAATCTATAAAGTATAAATAAAACGTAGCCTTACTACTCCTTTATAAGAGAGCACTACCACTTAGACACTAGCACTACGCGCCCGCTATAAATACTAAGGGTAAGGGGATAGTAATTATTAACTAACTTATACTAGGAGTTATAGGAGATAAGAATATTAATAGAAGATCTTATTACTAGATAAGCTAGATATAGAGTATAGGTTAATATTTAACTTACCTATATATCCTCTTAGTACTAGGGACGGAGAATATAACTATAGGATAGCTATTATATATATAGAGAAAGTAGCTAATCTCTATAATTATATATAATTAATAATAAATATAAGGATAGAAAGTACTACCCTATTAGGGAATAAATATACGTATTAACCGCGGGTAGTATACCTTAATATTAACTATTAAGAAGTGTCTCTAGAGTTATCTAAACCTCTAGGTATACTAGCTTATAGTTTATACTATCTTTATAACTAAAAATCTCTATAGGATTAGCTATAATACTAAGAGTATAAAGGTAATATATATTATAATATTAGAATAGCTAGGTAGATAGAGCGTTACCTATATAGATTATAGCTTCCTCTAGCGCTCTTAGTGGTAGTGACCTAATAATATATTATAAATCTCCTACTAGATATAATCTATCTCCCGCTATACTAAAAGTCTATAAGTTAGGTATTTATACTATAATATTAAATAGTATAGACTAAGTTATTTTATTATAATTATTAAAGATATCACTATAGCTTTTACTAGCTAGGGGTAATTAGATAAGTAAATCCCTAAGTAAATATTAGAATATATTATCTTAATAGAATAGTTAATAGGAAATAAACACTATCTTTAAATATATAAGGCCTAGAATTATATCTATGTTTAGTTATATTAGTAGATAAATATCTTTTATATTAACTACCGTAGTCTCTACTAACCCTTTGAATTTAAATATAGTAGTATAGTATAGAGTTATAAGGTGCGCTAGGTCTATAAAGGAGTATCCTCTATAAATCAAGTAATATATCTCTAGTAGAAGAGTCTATAAGATCCCTAGTAGTATTATAATAGTTTTATATAAGGCGGCGTTAAACTTAAGCTATTATAGGAAGTGTGAAGTTAATAAGTTATATTAGTATAGCTAGAGGTATAAAGGGCCTCTATCTACTTACCTTTAGTATATAGACGCTCTATTTAATAGTAAGAGCTATAGCTAAAAAGAAGAAGGTTAGTTATATTAGATAGAGGAGTGAGGCGGGGTATGGTTAGGAAGCGCACGCTAGGATGAAGTTAATAGAAAGTAAAATAGCATTATTATATATAATAACTAAATGCGCTCTAGTATAGACTTTAGGAGAAGCTAGATTTAAATAGAGAAGTAATAAGGATAAAATTTATTTATAGCTATTAGTAGTACTAAGCTTAAAAGCTCTATATACACTACCTAGTATAATTAATTTAATAAATTATACTCTCCCCCCCTTAGAATTCTATATAAAGTCTAAGATAGACTAGCCTATACCTTATTTATATAGAGCCTAATTACCACTTTACTAAAGTTTATAACCTATACTATTACCTATTTAAAGATAAACGCTAGGAAGAAGCTATTATTATTTAAGGACGCCTTTATATAGCTATATATATAAGAAGCGGAAGTTTATATCGCCTTAGAAGGCTACCTAGCCTGTTTAATTTATATTAAAAATCGTTATTTAAGTAATAGGGCTATGCCTGACTTAATAGTAAGTATTAGTACGTAGATAATAGGTAAACTAATAGTGATTTTCCCTATAATAGCGTTTCTATAGTTAGAAGAAATATACTATTATATATTACGTGTTTACTTATGTGATTTTCGCTCTTACTTAATATGTTTTTAAAGTATAGGGTAGTGTGAAGCTAGGGGATAAATAGGTTATTTATTAATAATACTAAGAATAAGACTAAAAGGCCCTATAAAAAAAATAAGCATATACAGCACGTGATCACCACCCGCTAACCTACCTTTATTAATTAGCGTATATCTAATCTTAACGCTATATATCTTCAAGCTTAATCACTAATAGATAAATTCTTATTTAAAATAGAATATTAATCGCCACCGCCTACTTAACACACGCCTAAATACCTTAAATTAATTATTATTTAATTAGTGTGTAATACTATAATTCGTTATATTTTTCCTACTTTTATTTAAGTAATATATACTACCTAGAGAAGAAAGGTAAAAAAAACATTATATTAAAAGACTATTACTAGAAAGGTATTAATATATTATACCTTAAGACTATATAAGCCCTAATACTTACTCTACCTTATAGCTAAGCCTTAGGTCTTTATTAAATTTACCTCTTATACACACGCTTAGATTCTAAAGAATATACCTTCTATATAATATAGCTAGCCTTTAATATCTAAGAAGATATCTACTAATAGTAGTATATATAGAATTAATGACCTTATTAAGGCAGAGTTATTTAAAGGCTATATTTAAGCTAACGAAGCTATTAGTATTTCTCCTAACCTCTACTCTAGGCTAGTACTAACGAAAAGGTAGAGTTTTATAAGAAGCTTAATATCCTAATAGCTATATAATAAAACCCTACTACCTTTCTCCTCCTTACTATAAAGCTAGCTATTTCGCCTATAACCTTAATAGATAAGAAGATTAATCACGTTTATAATTTTACTACTACTATACTATACTATAATATATTAAAGGACTAGGTAACTACTAGGTCTATCTATCTATAGTTAGATAATAGTAACTTTATACTAATAAACCTTCTATTATATATTATTAGTATAAGGCCGTTAGAAGTATTACCTATAACTATTATCTTATTATAAGTCTTATATACTTAAGGTAAGGTAAGAAATAAAGAACGTATATAAGTAAAATAAAATATTAATAGAGTTATAGTAGGAATATTAACGCGCTTAGGAGGATACTATCCCTAAGTAATATATTAACTAGATGCGTTATATATTAGTAGCTATTAGTATTAAGCTAAATAAGTAGCTTATAGTGGTGCTTATCGCTATCTAAGATAATAGCGCTAAAGTCGCTAATTCTAATAGTAACTCTAGATCTAGTGAATATAAATCCTATTACTATATATAGCCTAATATTAGTTAATATAGAATATAGATGCTAAAATGCTAATTTATATTATACTATATACTAGCTAGGCCTCTAGTAGTACCTATACCCTAAACGTTATTAAAGAAGGTAGTACCTCTATTAATAAAAGGGTTATAGTGTCTAATAATATAATTAAGGCTATTATCGCTAAGTTAATAAACCGAGAGGCCTCTTCTATTTCTAATAGTAAATAAGAGGTTAATACCTCTACGCTACTAGGTAATAGGTCTAGTAGGGTCTAGAAGCGTTATACTTATAATATTATTAGTAATAAGTTTAAGTAGCTTATCTATATACTAATTAAGAAGATAAGAGGCAGTAATATAGCTATTATATCTCCTCTATTAGGCTTATTAGCTTGGTCCTATACGCGCGGTAGCGCTTAGAAGACGAAGCCTTATATAGGTAACTAGGTATTAGGTCTTACTAATAGAACAGCCGCTCTAGCGGCTAGCGGGAGGTTTCCCTAAGTGTACCTATTAATAATATTTTTATTACTACTTAGTCTAGTTATTTTAGCTCTTCTATTCTAATTATATAGCTATATTCTAAGTAAACGTTTATTATTTTTTTACTTTATATAACTTTACCTCTACACTAGATAGTTTAAGCTATTTTTAGGAAATATTATATCTAAGCCTTATAAGATAAGATTAGGGCTTCTTACTAATAACTTATTAACGCTAGTCTAGATAAAAAAGATAATATATTTAAGTATAGTATTCCTTTATACCGCACTTTAAAGCGCGATATATATCCTAATCTACTAAATTCTATTAATACACTTAGTGATTACACCTCTAGGCGTAAGAGGGGGTGGTTAAGGTATACCACTACACTAGTAAAGCTAATAATATTTTATAGACCACTATATTATACCTTTAATATAATTAATAACTCTAGTGAGCCTAGGGAGTACTACACTCCCTAATATAAGCTACTAATAGCGGTAAAGGCTATTAATAATATAGTAGGACTAGACGGCCTAATCCTAATTATATTAGTAATTAGTATAATTCTAAAGCCTTTATAAACCCCCCTAGCTAGGTATATATTAAATATTAAGTAGGTAGAAGTAATTTAGAAAGTAATAGTAGAAGTATATATAGCCTTAGTTAAACGCTAAGTATATAAAGCCCTAGCGGTAAGTAATAGTATAAATACTATTATAACTAGAAGTATACTACTATAAATAGAGCCCTATATATAATATAAGAAAGATAGATTAGAAGGCTTAATTTGCCTATAAGTAACTAATAATAAGGAATATATAGTAGAGTTACTAAATAGACTAAGAATATTCTAAATAACTTTAGCTATATAAGCTATATAAGATAAGGGGTAGGAGCCACTAAATAGTCACCCTAGTAACCCTGTGACTATAGGGTAAGAACCCCTCTACCCCCACTAACCACCCCTCTTCCTTATTCTAGCTATTCTATTATTAATAATCATAAACTATAACCTTCTAATAGCTAAAATCATAGGCTATAGCTATAATATAATATAGAGCTATAGCTATAGTTAATTATATGATTACTAGGTTACTAGGCCCTAACTAGCCTAGCACTAATAGGCGAAAATTAGGGCTATAGCTATAATATAATATAAAGCTATAGCTATAGTTAATTATATAATTATAGGCTATTAGGCCCTAATTAGCCTAGTACTAGTAGGTGAAGATTAGAGCCTTAGCTAATATATAAATAATAAGAGCTATAGTATTACTTAGCTATATAATTACTAGCCTACTAGGCCCTAACTAGCCTAGCACTAGTAAGTAAAATTATAAGGTAGTTAACCTCTTTATAAAGTTTAATATTAAGATAAGCTAGCCTATACCCTATTAGCTTAGACTATAACTATAACTTTACCTAAGATTTTAAACTACGCTACTACCTCTTTAAAAGATATATAGCGGGAAGAACACTAGTATAGAGGCTATCTATTAAATAATCTAAGTACTAGACTAGAGAATAACCTAGTATTAGAAAGTATAGTAAGGAAGATAAGTAGAATAGGAAAAAGGAACTAGAGCTTAGCTAAATTTAAGTTACCTAATAGCTTAAGTAAAAGCTTAGAGAATATACTAGTACTTAAGAGTATAGCTAGTAATAAGGGTATAATAGGAATAAAGAAAGTTCTAGAGCGGGATTCCTTAATACTAAGGTATATATATTAGTTATTTTTTTATTTTTATTATATATCTTAGTGAACTAGTATAAAAGCTCTACTAGCTAAATTATTAAATTACTTATATTATTTAGGGTAGCCTTAGATCGCTATTATCTTTCTAAGAGTAATATAGATAATATTATTTGCTTATTTAGGCTTCTACTAGGGTAGGAGGCGGTCTTTATTAAGATTTACTATAGAGTGAAGTTTATCTTAATAGATTATATAAGGGCTACTATTAGATTAAGTAATATATAAAGTTTAAAGCTCTACTAGTTGTGTTATTAATCTACTTATATTATTAAGTTAACTATATTACTAAGCTACCTCTATTATTAAGCTACCTTTATTATTAAGCTGCCTACGTTATTAAGCTACCTATGTTATATATAATATCCTCTAGTAGATGTTATTACCCTAAGAGTAAGATAGAAAATATTATTTACTTATCTAGGATTCTACTAGGGTAGGAGGTGGTCTTTATTAAGATTTACTATAAAGTGAAGTTTATCTTAATAGATTATATAAGGGCTACTATTAGATTAAGTAATATATAAAGTTTAAAGCTTTACTAGCTATATTATTAATCTACCTGTGTTATTAAGTTAACTATATTACTAAGCTGCCTTTATTATTAAGCTACCTCTATTATTAGGCTACCCACGTGATTAAACTGCTTATATTATTAAACTACCTGTGTTATTAAACTACTTATATTATTAAACTACTTATATCGTTAAACTACTTATATTATTAAACTACTTATATTATATATAATATCCTTAGGTAGATATTATCTTCTTAAGAGTGAGATAGAAAATATTATTTACTTATCTAGGCTTCTACTAGGGTGAGAGGCAGTCTTAGTTAAGATTTACTATAAAGTGAAGTTCGCCTTTAGTAACTAGAGAAAGAGCTTAAGCCTACCTATTGCTATTATAGATCTATATCTTATAGTTATATATCTATAGGGTAGCTTAGTAGTAGCTCGTCCTAGTAGGATTATTAATCTAATAGTGGTATATACCTAAATATAACTATAAGCCTATATTCTATATAAGATTATAAAAGATAATATATAATAATATTATCTAAGCGAACTTACTAGTAAATAGGATTATTATAGCTATATAATAATAATATTATAGTAGCGGCTTATTAAAAGAGATCACTTATATAATTAGTGATAATAGTAGGTAAGTAGACTAGTAGTTCTACACTATTATTATATACTAGGGCTATCTTATTAGTAAAAAGAGAAAGGCTAATAAAGATAAATTATACTAAGTCTAAAGATTTAGAAAACCACTTACTCTAAGGATAGTAAAGCTAGTACTATATATTAAATATATAAACGCTAATAGTAGAAGTAGTAAGCTAGTGTATAGAATAATATAAAGCTAGCTAGGAAGTATATTTAGTTAGTAGATAAAGAGGTAAATTAATATAAGGCTAACTCTTACTATAGAGATAAGTAGTACGCCTCGCCTAATAGTGTGGTAGCTAGTGTGTAGCCTAGAGGCTAGAGTTAAAGTCAGGAATTAATATATTTAACTAGTTAATCTATAAGGTTACTAGTTAAGAGGGACTATTATTATAATAATTAGCGTGTATAGTATAATAGAAGTGCTAGAAGAGGTGTGTAATAAGGAGTTACTATAAGTGATTTATAATGCGTATATAACTAAGCCTAATTTAGCGCTAGCTTATAACTAGGAAGTGATTTTCTAGTAATAGAGTAAATCTAAGAAGAATTACCCCGCGTATAAGTAAGCTTTATTAAGGATAAAAAGGGGGATTCTTAACTATAAAATAAGGACGTTTTCTAGTCCTTAAATATATAATTTTTTTAGATAAGGTATATACTTTTTTAATTTTAATTCTAGTTATTAATCTCTTTATATAAACTACTCCTACATTATAACTAAATTTAGGATATATAGGACTACTTAGTTATATCGCAATAACTATAGTTATAAGATACTCTTAATATATAATAATAACAATAGAATTACCACTACCTCCCCCTTACTAACTTATTAGTAGCTCGCCTCTATATACGTGCTTCCTCACACGTAATATATAGTCTAGCTTCTCTTATATATATATTCTTTTATATATAGTTCTCCTTAGGCTATAACCCTAATAGAAACATATAAAAATAAGAACCTTAACCTTATTTATAACTAATAAGATAAGTAAATACCACTATTAGGAGTTAGGATTAAACGCTTAATCCTTAGCTTCCTCTATATATTAGAGTAGTAGCTATAGATCTAGTTAGGTAAAATAATAAAAGATATTATATAGTAGACACTTTACTAGTAAGAGCTAAATATATAAATCTTTTATTTTAGTTCTTCTTCTTAAAATATAGATAATAACCTATTTATAATAAAATAGTCCTTTAATTTAAAGTAATATTTATAATTAGCTAATATATTTACTATATAAGCTTATATTTAAATATAATATTCTCTAATAAATACTATATCTCTAGGGTTATATTAGTTATATAGCTAATATACACTAAGCCCTCCTTACCTATATTAATTTAAAGTTAATTAAGGCTATTTAAATTAAAAAAGATATAATCTATAAAGTATAAGTAAACCGCTACCTTACTACTATAATATAAGAGAGTAATACTAGTTATACACTAGTACTCTATACTTATTAAGTATATAATAGCTTATAGGATTATAATTACTAACTACCTTATAGATATATTTTTAGGAAATAGGGATAGTAATAGTAACCCTTATAAATATATAAGCTAGATATAATAGTATTTATTAAGCTTTAACTTACTAATATATTCTATTGCCGCTATAGAGGATTATAAACGTTATAGGATAGCTATTATAGTTATAGTGAAACCGGCTAATCTCTATAAGTGTGTGTAATTAAGCATAAATATAATAAAGGAAGGTATAGTACTATTAGCTTATAAGCATATGCGTTAATTATAGGCTCTATCCCTTAAAGCTAACTATTTAGAACTATCTCCTTAGTAGCCTAGATTTCTAGGTGTACTAGCTTTTTATATATATAATCTATATTACTAAATAGTTCTATAGGATTAGCTATAATATAGAGAAATTTAAGGGTTTATATATTATAATATTAGAATAGTAGGGCGGATAGGGCGTTACTAATATAGAATATAGCCTCCTGTAGTGGTATTAGCGATAGTGACCGGACGATATATCCTAAATCCCCTATTAGATATAAGCTATTACCTATTATATAAAGAGTCTTTAAGTTAGGTATTTATATTATAATACTAAATAGTATAGACTAATTAGTTCTATAGTACTTATTATTATAGACGTGGCTAGGCGGGGGTAATTTAATAAGTAAATTCTTATATTATTATAAGCGTTAGAATATAGTGTTATAATAGAAAAGTCTAGAAGAAATAAATACTATCTTTATATATATAAGGCCTAGAACCACACTTATACTAGGTTAGGCTAGTAGATAAATATCTTTTATATTAATTACTATGTTATTTATTATTCTATAGAAATTAAGTAGGGTAGTATAGTATAGAGTTATAAGGTATACTAGGTTTATAAAGGAGTATCTTCTATAAATTAAGTGATATATCTCTAGTAGAAGAGTCTATAGGATCTTAATAGGTATTATATTAGCTTTATATAAGGCGGCGTTAAACTTAAGTTATTTAAGGAGGTGTAAAGCTAATAGGTTATATTAGTATAATTAGGGGTATAATAGGTATTAATTTACTCACTACTAAAAGGCAGGCGCTTTATTTAATAACAAGAGCTATAAATAAAAAGAAGAAGGTTAGTTATATTAGGTTAAGGAATAGGGTAAAGTGTGGTGGTTAGTAAAAGTAGCTTAGGGTGATATAAATATAAAGTAATAAGGCGAGTTAAATAGGAAGTGAATTAGCGCTACTACTTATATGTAATTAGTAAATAAGCTCTAGTACTAAGCTTTTAAAGAGATATACTAAAATAGAGGGATAATAAGGATAGAACTCTAATCGCTATTAATATAAATATAGCTTTATTAACCCCCCTAAACCACACTATTACCCCTTTAAAAGATAAATAGTAAGACGAAAACTATTAGCGTTAATATAAGCACTAAAATCTATCACTACCCCGCTACTATTAAGAAAGACACGTCTACTACTAGAAGGTAACTAGTATAGTATAACACTACTATAGTTATTCTTTATCTAAGAAGGAATAGTATAAGTAGTAGTATATTAAGTTTAGTATTTACTTTTATATATACACTTAAGTAGTACTAGCCGTTATATTTAGCCATAGCTCTCTTATCTATAACTTACACTAAAATTAATAAGGATAGAACCCTAATCGCCGTTAATATAAATATAGCTTTATTAACCCCCCTAAAATACACTACTACCCCTCTAAAAGATAAATAGTAGGATAAAGACTATTAGCATTAATATAAACACTAAAATCCGTTACCACCCCGCTATTATTAAGAAAGACACGTCCACCACTAGAAGGTAACTAGTATAGGATAATACCACTATAGTTATTTTTTATCTAAGAAGGAATAATATAGGTAGTAGTATATTAAGTTTAGTGTTTACTTTTATATATATACTTAAGTAGTACTAGCTATTATATTTAGTTATAGCTCTCTTATCTATAACTTATACTAAAATTAATAAGGATAGAACCCTAATCGCTATTAATATAAATATAGCTTTATTAACCCCCCTAAAATATACTACTACCCCTCTAAAAGATAAATAGTAGGATAAAAACTATTAGTATTAATATAAATACTAAAATTTATTACTACCCTACTACTATTAAGAAAGACACGTCTACTACTAGAAGGTAACTAGTATAGTATAATACCGCTATAGTTATTTTTTATCTAAGAAGGAATAGTATAAATAGTAATATATTAAGTTTAGTGTTTACTTTTATATATACACTTAAGTAATACTAGTTATTATATTTAGCTATAGCTCTCTTATTTATAACTTATACTAAAATTAATAAGGATAGAACCTTAATTACTATTAATATAAATATAGCTTTATTAACCCCCCTAAAACATACTACTACCCCTCTAAAAGATAAATAGTAAGATAAAAACTATTAGTGTTAATATAAACACTAAAAACTATTACTACCCCGCTATTATCTAGAAAGACACGTCCGCCGCTAAAAGGTAACTAGTATAGTATAATACCACTATAGTTATTCTTCACCTAAGAAGGAATAATATAGGTAGTAGTATATTAAGTTTAGTATTTACTTTTATATATATACTTAAGTAGTACTAGCTATTATATTTAGCTATAGCTCTCTTATATATAAATTATATAAGCGTTTTAGAGGAACTATTAAAAAAGCTAGTAATATATAGATAGAATTATATTTAGGTGCTTATACGCCTACGCCCACTAGCGCTAACTAGTGTATATTATATATAGGCTATATGATCTATAGGGGTAATATACTTAGCGGTAAAGTAATAAGGCAATATATAGATATACTTCTATAGGGTAGCTTTAATAGTTATATACTCTTAGTATATTAGTAAGATAATAGTTATTTTATTAGGATCTAGGGATACTATAAGCTAAAGAATATTAGAGGATAATAGAGTAGATAAGATATAGTATTACTAATAGGCTTTTATAAGATATATTAACCTATCTTATCTTTAATAGCTAAATAATCTATTTAATATATAGTAAAACTCCTTATAAAGGTAGTTTAATAGTAAACCTCGCTTAATACTTAATATAAATTTAAATAGTAAAGTAGTATAAAGCTAATAAAGGTATAAGGATTTATTATAATAATTAGTGTATATAGTATAATAGAAGTACTAGAAGAGGTATATAATAAGGAGTCACTATACGTGATTAAGTGATTTATAATATATATATAACTAAGCCTAATTTAGCGCTAGCTTATAACTAGGAATTAATTTTCTAATAATAAAGTAAAGATAAGAAGAATTACCCTATATATAAGTATAAGACTAAATATACTAGAGGAAATTAGGGCCTAAAGTATAGAAATAATTCCTATTATAAGTCTTTACTAGATAATGCCTATTAATAGTTAGGAAGGATCTAAGGTCACTTATTAAGATCTAGAAGGTTCCTCTTTAAGAATATAAACTAAAGAATAAATCCTATATAATACTACTTTTATTAAATTAAACACTAACTTAGAGACACTATTAGATACTCTAGATATATAATAAAGTAAGAGAATTAAGAGAAAATATAAGGAGGGATAGGAACTACCTTAGAAAAGGAGAAAGGAAAAATAAGTATTTACTATATTCTTAAATATTAAAAGTATTTATAAGGAATAAAACCTCCTAATTAATCTTTAGGAGACTTAGTAGGATTTTAAACTAGAAGAATTAAAGATATTATTTTTAATAATAATATATAGTTTTTAAGATAATACTTCTAGTCCTATATAAGAATAGGATCCTAAAAAACCTAACTATTAAAGACTATATATAGATAATCTAGCACCCCCTCTAAGGAATTAGAAAGAACCTAAAGAGTACCTAATAGAGGAAGATTTCCTAAAGGCCACTATATAAGAACTTTATAGGTTAGAGGTAATAAAAACTTAGACTATTAAGTATTAATTAGCTAAAATAGGATATATAATACTACTTAAATAGGAGTTTATACGCGAATTTAACTCCTAAGGGATAATAGTTAAATATAAAGCCTAAATTATAGTTAGAAGAGATAACTACTAAAAGATAAAAGAGGATAGTATATACGCTACTACTCTTACTACTAGGATATTTTAAATTAATATAGCCCTAATAGTAAAATATAGCCTTAATTTATATTAAATTAATATTAAGAATGCCTTTTTAAATATAGAATAAGGGGAATTAGTAGAAGAAATTATCTACTAATTACCTCTAGGATACCTATTACGCTTAACGCATGTAGTAAAATCAAACCGAGCCCTCTATAGAGTAAGAGATTTGCCTCTTCTATAGTACCCTAAGCTTATAAAGACGTTTTTAGACCTTAAATTGATCTATTATCTAGAAGAACTATGCCTATTCTACTTAAAGGAGAGAGATATATATATATTATTCTTATTTAATAATATTATAATTCTTAGTATAAAGGATAAGTAAGCTAAGGCTAGAAAGGAGAAAATTATCTACGGATTATTATATAAATACGAAATATATAATATAGGTGAGGTTAAATAGTACCCTAGAGTTTAAAGAACTTAAGATAGGTATAAGGGATAAGGTCTTCTTTCTTATAAGTTATATACTAAGAAGATTATAACTAAATTTAGTAGTATAAAGACTAATCGTGTATAAAAACCATTACTAGTGTCTTAATTAAGAAGGAATACTAAATAAGGAATAGTAAAGTAAGTTAAGTTCTATTAAGAAATAATTAGGTTAATTTTATATATACCTATTATTATAAGAATAGATATTACTTTTATAGTATTATTTTCTTAGATATAGTAGTAATAATAAAGTAGTAGTATAGTAAATTATAAGTAACGCCTTATATAGGGATAATTTAGATATAAGGAAGTCTAGCTAGGGATATATTATAGTTCTTTCTAATAGTCCTATTATCTAGAAAGTAATAAGATAGTTAATAATTACTACTTCGCCTATAGAAGTGGAATTATAGTTACTATAATACGCAGTAGAGGAAATAATTACTCTCGAGCGCTTCTTTAAATAGATCTAGCTTAAGCTAAAAGTTCCTTATAACGTTATTTATAATAACTAGTAAATAATTCACTTAACTATTAACGAAAATTAGCAAATAGACACTAAGCTATAGTATATTAATATATAATATTTATAGCCCTAATAAGATTATTAGAGAGGATTATTTAATATTAAGTATCTTTAGACTAAGTAAATACTAGTTAATAGATTAATAAAGAATTTATTATTACTAGTATTTATTTACTTTTAAGATATAATTAGTAGTATTTATAGAGAAAAGGAAATTAATTTTTTATTAAAAAAGTCATTAATAGTATTAAGCTAGACCACAAAAGCTATATAAAAAAGGGTTAATTCCTTAAAATATACTAGAAAGCACCTAATAAAGTAGCCTTTTCCTATAATTTAGTATACTCTTCTATTCTAATAATAACTAAACTATTAAATCTACTCTTAGCCGCTAATTCTAATATATATTTAAAGTTAGTCTATGCCTTTATTTATATCTTCCTAAGCTCCTTAATTTCTTTTATAATATTTTTATTAATTTTATTATCTATTTCCTTAACCTAGTATATAAGTTTACTAGTATATAGACTAAGTAAAAGGAAATATAAAAACTTAAGCACTATAGTATATATCTATACCCTATAATAGTATAAATATCTTTTTATACTAACTAATTTCTTAGGATTAAAGTATTTAAAATAATTACTATATAATAATAGATTATTTAAAAGAGCCTATATATAAGGGAGGTATAAGATCTTATAGTGATTACCTTAAATATATAAGCGCTTAGTAGGAGAAGCCTTAGTGTGCTTTTTTAATATAAGAGGACTTAGGGTCCTTATTAGAAGAGGCGTCTAAGGAGGAGGCGTTTAAGGTGGTGATAAATTAAGGATATCACTATCTAAGCTAGGTGTATATCTAGGGAATTTATCCCTATAGGGCTTAAATACTATTAAAATTAGTAGCTTATTAGGCGCCTTAGGCTAGGGCTTATATAATTATTTAATTTCTTTAAGGAATTTAAAGGAATCCTCTAAAGAGGCGGTAGCGCTATAAGAATAAGTTATTATAAAATTAATAATAATTAAGGAATAAGGGATCTTAATAGTTATAATTCTATAATATAGAAATATAAATATAGTGTTTATATAAAGCTTACCTTTTTAATAAGGAAGAAGCTAATAAATATAAAGTAAATTTATCTTAGAGGGAAAGATAAGATATAAAGTATAAGTATGAAGAAGGGAGAAAGGATTCTTAATAACAAGAAAATTAGGATACTTTTTCCCTAGAAGAAATTATATATAAGTTAAACGGCTAAATTAATCTCTAATTTAGAGAGATAATTTAGCTAGGGGTTATATTACGATAATTAGCGTGTATAGTATGATAGAAGTGCTAGAAAAGGTATATGATATAGGGTCACTATATATGATCGAGTGAACCACAATATATATATAAGTAAGTATAATCTAGTGTTAACTTATAACTATAATTTAATTTTCTAGTAATAAAGTAAATATAAAAGAATTACCCCGCGCATAAGTAGCTTTACCGAGGATATAAAGGGGAATACTTAACTATAAAATAAGGACGTTTTCTAGCTCTTATATATATAATTTTTTAATAAGGTATATACCTTCTTAATTCTAATTATAGTTATTAAGCTCTTTATATAAATTACTTCTATATTATAACTTAAATTAGGATATATAGGACTACTTAGTTATATTATAAGACGTAGTGTATATAGTATAGAGCGGGCCCCACTCTACGTTATTAGTTAGTAATCCTCTTATAAAGTACTCCCCTAGTAATATACATAGCGTTACTTAATTATATAAGTGCTAGCGTAATAGGTACTAGCCGTGCTATAGCCACTATATATATTAGCTATAATATCCCTTATCTATATTTATAGCTCTAATAGCTACGGCTTCGCTATTACTAAAACGC
Organism: Beauveria scarabaeidicola; assembly: GCA_037289395.1. Taxonomy (NCBI): domain Eukaryota; kingdom Fungi; phylum Ascomycota; class Sordariomycetes; order Hypocreales; family Cordycipitaceae; genus Beauveria; species Beauveria scarabaeidicola. Next base: position 13,923 of record JAEIJG010000405.1, on the reverse strand, counting down.
CCCCTAAGGGATTCTAATATAATTATAGCCCTCGCTATAGCTAGTACACTAGGGTTAAACCCTATTAAAATAATTATTACCCTAGACTAGTTATTATATTTTTATAATTAAGAAGTTATAAAGAGGTGTTACTTATATATTACTCTATATATAATAGCCTAGAGGTATATAAGTAATAGATATAATAGCTTTATTAGAGTAAGGAAGCACTTAGGTTTTAATAAAGAGGTAAATTAGTAAAAAAAACATCTAGATAAGTAAACGCGTTAAGGCTAAAGCCTTATAGTAGATAAGAGCATTTAATAGCTTTATCTATTAATAAGTAAATATTAAGTGCGTTAAATATAATAGTATATAAGTTTTTAATTTTAAACCTTAAGCGGTAATAAAGTTTTACTTTATTTAGGTTAGTAGTAAATAAAGAAACGCTATTATATTAGAATAGTCTTTTAATCCACTATAGTACCCTTAATAGGTAAAATAACTAATACGGATTCTTACTCTTAAATATAATATACTTTAATAACTACTAGTCCTCGCTACTTACACTAGGCGCGTAGAAATAATATACTCTACTAGTAAGACCTTTACTAATCTAAACTTATATAAGCCTTAGGAATTTCTAAAAGATATAAGAGGTAAAGTGTGTATAAAAGTTATAGTCCCTATAGGGTATTTATAATAGATAGGTAGTAATACCTATATAACTATATCTTATAGCTAATACTATTATAGTTATTAGCGAGATAGTAAGCGCTAAATAAGTAAGGGAGACTATAATACTAGTAAATATAAATATAGATAGTATATACTAGGGATAAGTAAGCTATATATATTAGTATTAGTTAAGGATTAACTTACTAGTATATATAACCGTCGTTATTTATTATCTATAAGGTTAAGTTATATGCCTTATAAGCTTAGAGGAAGCCACTAGTTATCTTAAGTTTCTATAAGAGAGAGTAAATATAAATTAGGGAGATATTAGCCTATTAAGGAATAAATATACTAGTTAATAGGGGGTAAAGTCCCCTAAACTATACTATTTAAACACGTCTCCTTAGTTATATAAACTTCTAGGTAAGTGATATTATTAACTATAGGTTATTAGTATCTAAATATATCTATAAGATTAGCGGTAATATAAAGAATCTTTAGCTCTAGTATATTATAAATTTAGAATAGATAAGTAGATATACTATTACTAATATAGATTATAGCCTCCTCTAGTAGTATCCGCGGTAGTAACTAGATAGCCCTTCGTAAATCTCTACCTATATATACTATGTCTCCTATTATATATAAAGTCTTTAACCCTAGTATATTTTATATAATAATAACTAGTATTAACTAAGTTATCTTAAGGTATTTGCGATTATAGATATACTTAGCTTAAGGTAAGTTAATATATAATTCCTTATATTATCCTAAGTATTAGAAGGTTCTCTTATAATAGAAAAAATAAAAAAAAATAAATACTATATTTAAAGTAATAAGATATAGAAATTAAGTTATACTAGATTAGTTAAGTAGTTAAATATCCTTAATATTAAGTACCACGCTATTTATATACTCTTATATTTTATTAAGAGTAGTATAAGGTAGAGCTATAATATGCGTTAGATCTATAAATAAGCACTCTCTATAGATCTAAAGGCGGACCTCCGCTAGAAGAGCTTATATAAGCCTTCTAGCTATTATAAAGGCTCTATAGGCGGCAGCGATAATAGCGAGTTATTGAATAGACTAGGAGGGTAATGATATATATTAGTATTATTATAAGTATAATAAGCACCTATTAATATACGTTTAAACTAGTAAGGCTCTATTTAATAAAGAAGATTCTTTAGTATGTTAAGGAAAGGAAAGAGGTAAGGCGTAATAGTCTAGAAAAAGAGCCTAAGGCGATATTAGTAGGAAGTGAAATAACACTACTAATTAACTTATATAGGTAATTAGGCTATAGTATAGGTTATATTTAAGGTTACGCTTAATAGATCCCTTTCTATACACGTGTATATAACGCTTAAGATAGCTTAGCTAATACTATATTAAGCTAGAGCCTAACTATAACTTTAGTAAAGTCCTTAATCCTTATTATACTCTTCTACTAGGTAAACCCTAGGAAGAAAGCCCTCGCTATTAACTAAAGTAGCTAAGCCTACTATTGTTATATAAAGGTCAAGAGATATATCTACTATTAGCCACTAGCGCTAAACTTTAATAATTATAATATTTATACTATAAGCTATATAGCGCGTAGGGTAGCCTTAATAGCGTGAGGCTCTTAGATTTTATTAAGTATAATATTCTTATAAGAGGATATTAGGATATTATAATATAAAGAGGGTAAGAGAATAATAGAGTAGAGGTACTATTATATCTTCTAGTGGCTTCTTTAATATAGGGAAGGCTACTTTACTATAGACGTTTCTAGTAGTAGGTTTATTAGCTTCTAGTCTAGTTAATCTAGGTTAGACTTATTATATAGTATGATATTTACTCCTAGTTAATAGAGGTATTATAGTATTAGGTGAAGCTAGTAAAGGCAGATTATTAATTATTAACGGTTTCTCTATTATAAGTAAAAGGATTACTAGAGTACCACCTTCTTTAGTAGGACACGTGACTTCTAGTTCTATAGAGTAGCTAGTTTTTTTTTTAAGTGGGCTACGTGATTCCTTAGTAATAGACCTACTCTTTATTAGCTAGCGTATCTCTAATCTTAATATATTAAAGATAAGAGTAGAATCTCTTATTAATAACTCTTTCTTTTACTTAGAACTATAATCGCTACTATATATATAATATATAAGTAAAGATTATTAATAAAGCTCTTATTAATAGGTGTGTTATAGCGTACCTCGCTAGTTACGTTCTACCTTTATTTAGGTGATATATAGTATAGAGGTAAGGAGTATAAAGAAACGTTATATTAAAAGAGTATTATTTAGCTATTATTAGTATATTACCGCCTAAGGTAAGTTAGTACTAATATTTAGTCCGTAGAGTATATAAGCCCTAGGTCTTTATATATTTATCTTCTCACGCACACGCTTATATTCTTAAGAACCTCTCTTCTATATCTTAACTCTTTTATATCTTAACTTTAGCTATAGTAAGAAAGATGCCTTTAAAATGTAGCCCTTCTACACATAATACCCCTATAAACACATAGTTATTTAAGCGGACTATTAGAAGTTAGGAAGCTAAAGGTATTTTCTATTAGCTATATTATAGATTAATACTAATAAAAAGGTAGTATTCTATAATAAGCTTTATATACTAACCACTATATAGTAAGACCCTATAGTATTCCTGCTGTTTATAATAAAGATTACTACTAGTAGCCTAGCTTCTATAATAGCGAAGTTAGAATACCTTAAACACTTTACTAAGGGTATAATATACTATAATATACTAAAAGAGTAGGTGAGTATAAGGTTAGTCTATCTATAGCTTAACAATAGTAACTTTACCCTAGAGATACTTCTATTATTAATGTGGGGCACTAGCTTTATATAGCTTATACTTAGGAATATTATAATATAATATATCCTATTAGCCTATAATAAGGTAGGATATTAACTATACGCTTAATTTAATCTATAATTAATAAAGTGATAATAAGACTTCTAACGCTTATAGGAAAAGCTTATCCCTAAACGCCTATTTATAAAAATATAAAATACTCTATAAAGTGCTAATATTAAACCTATCTCTACGCTTATGTTTATTATAATTATTATTAGAGATAAGTCCTTAGATGATTTAGAAGCCTATAATAACGTAGGTTTAGGTGTATTTAAAGCCCGCTATCTAAATAGCTTATTATAAACTAATATTAACTATAGAAGCTAAGAACCTAACGATCGCTATACCTACTACTAGCCCCTCCCTTAGCTCTCCTTATACTAGTGAATTTTTAGGTAAACTTATCTCCCTGCCTAAGGATCTCCTAAACGCTATTCTTATTAAGGCTAATAGGTAAGAGAACTCTCCCGCTATTAATACTAAACTAGGCTATAATATCTTTATAACTATATATACCTAAAAGTGCCTTACTATTACTATTATATTTAATAATAAGGAGGAACCTATTAAAACCCTAATAAGGAAAAGAGGTAGTACTAAAAAGGCCTTAGCTAGTCTTATATTAGGGTTATCTACTTAGTCTATTACCTATAGTACTACCTATAAGGCTAAGGCCTATTTAGATATATAGACGTCTAGCTTTAGGAAGAGACTAGCTACTTATAGTAGGGTAGTAAGAGTTAAAAGGAATTTTAATTATTAATAATATTTTTATTATTACTTAGTATATATTATTTAATCTAATATATTAGAGGAGATTATATACTCTTATTATAGAGAGTATAAAGAATAGATAATCTATTAAATCGGTTATATCTTAGCACGTATATACCTATAGTAGGGAGATAAACATTCTATATATCTCTCTACTATGCCTATACCTTATTATACTATAATATTAACACTATATTCTATTATTATAATAACTCTACTAATAATACCTTAATTAATATAAAAAAAACATTATTTAGTATATAAGTAAGTAAGGGTTATAACTATATATAAAATAGGTATAAAACCTAAGGGTATTATAGCGTATAAGGCGCCTTTATTAATAGTATACATGGCGTAATAACGTGATATTAAGCCTAAGATAAAGCCTAGAGTTTACTATATACTAGCTGCCTAAAGATAATCTCTAGTTATAAATAAATAGTTATATTTAAATTATAAGTAATAAACCCTTTATTAAAAAATACTAACTTAAATAGGGAGGTAGGATTAATATATTCTATATATATATATATATATTATCTTAATAATTAAGGTATCCTCTATAAAACCGTGATTTAATAGCTAAAACTTAATAATAAAACTATAAGAAAAAGACTATAACCTATATAGGGCTATACTATATAATATATAGCTATTTAGGGGCGCTGAATTTCTACACACGAGATAATAACTATATACTAGGTGTGTGTTCTACTAGAATGTCTAGTTCTTTAAACTCTAATAACTCTACTATATAACGTTATATAGGAAAACTAAGGTAATAAAAAGGATACTTAGTTATATATAAAGCTAACATATTAGTCTTAAATATTTCTAGCTAGATTTATAGGTGTAAGAATAATAAGTCTAGTACCTATTCCTAGTAACCCTAACTTAGCTAGAGGTAGCGTTACTAGCTACTAAACTCTTAACCACTTATAGGAGTATTTACCTACGACTATATAATATAGTTATTTTCTTATCTAAGATAATATACTAGCTTATATAGCTTAAACTATAAAGAGGTAGCCTTAGGGACTTACTAGAGAATAGTGTGACACTAGTGTTTTAGCCGCTATACTCACCTAATATTAACTATATAGAAAACCTATAGAAACTACTCTATAAAAAGATTTAGAAAATATACCTAGAGCTAATAGAGATCCTATAAATAGATTTCGCCTTAGAAAGGCTTCTTTCTACCGCGTTTAAGATATAGGAGGTAATTAAAGAGGAATTACTAGAGTAGCCGTTAACTTTAATATTATATCGCCCTACTATAGGTATCACTATATAGGGTTAGTATATAAAGTAATTATTTTATAAGTACTAACTTTATCTATATAAGAATATATTCCTAACTTTAATTATAAAAACATATTAATATATATATATTATAAGCACTTATACTTTTATATAAAGATAAGTATATAGGCTCTAGGGTAGAGTATACTAAACTCTTATTAAACTAATATAGGCTTTCCTAGTAAGCGCTTACTATAGTATCTAGCTAACTATAATATACTACTAGGGTATTTAGGTAATGTAATTTATAAGAGCTAGGTAATAATATAGTTAACTAGAACTAAAGCGTAAGTATAGTAAAGTTAGTACGTGAATAACTATATAATAGTAGTACTATACTGCGGTAATAGTGTGATAAAAGGGAATAGGAGATATAACTAAGTTATAGGTGTGATTTTATATAATAATAGGGTATAACGGCTATTTATAATTAATAAGATAAGATTATTCTTATCACTATATTATATTAAACTAATATAGGTAAGAATAAAGCTAATATAGCTACTAATATAAGAGCTAATATATATATTATATATAGTAGTAAATCTAATATACTACTAAGATTATAAAAGGAATATATATAGTGTAGGAGTTAGCTATTTTACTTCACTAGTAAGACTCTTTAGTATTAGCTAGTCCGCCTAATTATCCTTCTATTAGCCTTCCTTAGGCTTATAATTATAGTGTGGTGTATTTAGGCTCCCTCTATTATAAAGTAAAGGCTATCTCTATAGTGTTTTTAATCATTAGTGCCTTTACTAGGTTACTAGATAGCCTTTATTAAGATTAACTATAAAATAAAGTTTACCTTAATTAACTAAATAATATAACTAAATAAGCTTATTATAGGTAACTATAGTATAGTGTTTTTATTCTCTTCCTACTATAAAGCGAAGGCCGCCTATATAGTATTAGTTTAATTATAGATATCTCCGCTAGGGTACTAGACAGTATTCGTTAAGATTAACTAGAAAGTAAAGGTCCTATCTATAGCGTTATTTAATCATATAGGCTTTAGCTAGGGTAATAGACGGCCTCTATATAGTAATACTCTAACACGAAGTTCCTATTAATTAACTAAAGAATATAACTACGTAGGCTTATTATCTTTATATATTTATATATTATAGTTATTCTTCTATAGGGTAGCCCTAAAAGTCAGAAGCTCCTAGATCTTTATAAGTATAATAGTCTTCTTATTAGGATTAGGGGATAGTGTAACCTAGATAGTATTAGAGGATAATAGAGAAGATAAACTAAAGTATACTCTACTTATATTATACTAATAATTTTTTTTTAAGAAGTTAAACTTTATTATCTTACTCTAGTTAACTCTAGTATAGCGGGCAAGTCTTTAGTAACCTATTTATTTCCCTAGATAGTAAGGGGATAGTATGACCTAGAGAATATTAGAGGGTAATAAAGAAGATAAGTAGAAGTATACTTTACTTATATTATACTAATAAATTTCTTTTAAGAAGTTAAACTTTACTATCTTACTCTAGTAGGCTTTAGTATAATAGGCGAGCCTTTAGTAACCTATTTATTTCCCTAGAGAGTGAGGGGATAGTATAACCTAGAGAATATTAGAGGGCGATAGAGAAGATAAGTAGAAGTATACTCTACTTATATTATACTAATAAATTCTTTTTAAGAAGTTAAACTTTACTATCTTACTTTAGTAAGCTTTAATATAGCAGGCGAGCCTTTAGTATCCCGTTTATCTCCTTAGAGAGTAAATATAGATTTCTACGTATTAAATATATAGGTAACTATATATAATTCTATTTATATATTACTAACTTTTTTTATACTCCCTTTAAGATAACCTAGGTTAAATCCTAGGCCTTAACTCTAGCTAGGTTTACTACTAGTAGGATAGGTAGATAACGCCTAAGAAGGCATATATCCTAGAGAAGGATAGTGTGGTTTAATTATATATACTTCTACTAGGGTGGCCTATAGGTTATAGAATAATAGGTAGGGCTTACTAACCTTTAGGAGTAATATATTAATAAAATATAAGGAATACTTCTCTAATATAACGTTCCTTTATAATCCTTACTTCTATACCGCTTATAATTACCTAACTATTAAGGTAATATAAGCGCTTTATATTAAGCTAGGTTTAATACTAAGCTTTATAAGGTCTAATATAAAGTAATTAAGCTTCTAGAACTCACTATATACGCTATCTAAATAGTGTTCCTTACCTTATCTAAAGATATATACTTATATACACGCGCTTTAGTTAATATAGAGGCTAACTAATAAGGTACTAATAATAGAGCTATATATAGTTAGGTGTTATACTACTTTAAAATGATAGCTATTATTACTATTAACCCTACATAAGCCTATATAATTAAGACGCCTAAAACTTAATAAAGGCCGCCTCTATAGTAATAAATAGTTAAGGGTAAGCTAGCTAACTTAGTCATTTTTATAGTTATTATATACTACTCTCTTATTTAGTATTTAAAGATAATATAAGCTATATAAGGTAGAGGATAATAAGGAGAGTAAATAATAGTAGTTTATATATATTATTAGTTATATCTAATAATATTAGGCGAGCTTTTAGTATTTTAACTAAAGCCTAGAAGGGTAAATACTCTAAAACGGGATAAAGTAAGCTAAGTAAATTAGAGGATAATAGGGAAGATAAACTATAGTAACTTACCTACTTTATAAGAAGTAACTATCTTTATCTAGGCATTATCCTTAATAGCGCGTGTCCTAAGAGAGATTAATAGGTTATATACGTTTACTATAGTTAGGTATAATCTAATATTAGGATTAATTTAATACTAAGTTAAGAATAAGATAATTCTAAGCTAGGAATAAGAAAAGTAAATAGGTAGAAATAAAGAAGGGTTATTATACTTAAATTCTCTAAGAGAAGGCGTACCTTTATAATAAGACTAGCTATATTATTTAGATAAGGAAAATATATCTCCTTATATAGATATAGGGCCTATATATAGCAAAGCGTAGTAAACATCTAGCTACTTAGAATTCTAACCTAAGGTAGTTATAGTTTCTATCTTTTGCTATAGGGTAGTTCCTAAGATAGCACGCCTTAGCCTTATACTATTTTTTCTCTAGGTAATTATATTAGTATAATAAAAAAAAAAGTAAAGGAGTATCTTCTTTTAACCTTAAACACTTATAAAGTAGCCACTTTTAGGTGGCTTAATCCTATAGTACTCCTAGAAAGTACTAATATATAAAATATAAGGTTAGATAGATAGATAATGTTTTAGGTATAGTTAGAGACTACTTAGGCTCGCTAGTATTTTAGGCGTAAATATATATATATAGTTATAATCTAAGGAGTCTTACTTTAGTTAGATAATAATATAAAACGCTATTAATATATAAGATACTTATAATATTATACCTTATCTAGATAAATACGCTTATAGATATAGGCTAGTCCTTAATAATAATAGTCTTATTAAGCTTTCTATTTTAGCTAAATATAATATAGCTGATTACGCGTAGTGTGTTAGCCCCCTAAGTATAACCATAACTATAGAGGCGGATAGCGCTATCTTATAGCTATAAAGGTTTATATAGCCTCTAGCTATAGATCTATATCTTATAATCGCTAATATAGATTAGATATAAATAGGGAACCTATAGCGTTTTAAACTTAATAACTTAGTTTTATTAACTTACTATTACTAGCAGGGCTTATTATACTTATATTTATATTTAAACTAAAGAATATATAGTCCTCTAGATAGGGTAAGGTTAGTGTTAAGTAGGCGTAGGCCTTATAGCTAGCTATACTTTTATTTATTTATACTAATTTTAGTACCTATCTAGAGTAGTAGGTTCTTTAAATTAGTATCCTAGCTTATATCTAGTTTAACGTCTATAATAAGTAGTATATAATATTAAGTAAAGTAGGGAGATTCTTAAGGGAAAAGAGAAAGATAATAATAAGGCGTGTTAAGGTAAAGTAGAAATTTAATATATAGCGGAGAATTACTAGTAGTATAGACATATATTTATTATATTTACTAAAGAAGCTTATATATATTAAGTGAATTTATAAACGCTAGGAATTAATACGCTATATAAGGAAAATAACTAGTAGGTATTAAATTAATATATTAGGGGTAATATATTCTAAAAAACCAGTAGGGCTAGTATTTAGTAGAGTATATATTATTATATAGCTAAAGCTAAAGCTGTATATAAAAGGATGTTTAGTGACTATATATTAATAAGGGTTATCTATTAATAATACTTACTACTACTAAAGAGAACGCCCTTATTATATATATGATTAATTTAACTAGAACTATTATATATTATAGTAGTAGTGTTATAGCTAGTACTAGTCGATATACTGTGATATCTATAATAGTAATATTGCTATTATTATTACCATTATATTAGATATAAAAGCTTAATAGTATATCCTATAATTATTAGCTATAAACTTCCTAAGTTAAGTAGAGTTAATTTATAGTCCTAGATGCTTTTACCTAAGTATATAGCACTAAGTATAAAAAAACTCTATAGTACGCCGCCTATTAAATAACTCTACCTATATAATCACTAATTAAGAGACTAGACTATTACCTATATTATAAAACCTTTAATATTAACTATTATACTTTATTATTAAGTATAGAAGATAGGATCTAGGTTAATAATATAAAATGCTATAGGTATAAAGATAAAAGCTATAGAGGCTACCCCCTTTACCTTAGCACCTACTTTTATAGCTAATATTTTGTTATAGCTTAGGATATAAGCACTATCTACGTGCTATGAGAATGCCTTAAATGTTATAAAGAGAATAGTCAGGTTTTAAATGATTAGTAGGTTAAGATTAATAGCGTTTTTACTATAACGGTATTATATTTAATAGTTAAAGACTACGTATAGCTATATTCTCTATAGGAGAGTATAGCTTTTAAGCGTAGTATGATTAAAAGCGGGACCTACTTTATATTATTAGTTAGTGATCTCCTTATAGAGTGTATAAGATATAACGCCCTCCGTAATATAATATAGGACTTATAGACTACTAGGTGTAAATAGTATAGTAATATCTCTAAGCCTATCTTTTACTATAGCCTACTTTACTCCTTAATTAATAATAATCCCACACCTAATGTCTATTTAGTATAATAGCGTAGTGATTATTAATATAAAAATAAAACCCCTTTATACTATAATATAGCTATTAAATAATTAAAGTATATTAGGATATAGGATTATATAAAAGTAGATGATTATTTCCTAGTAGGATATTCTAGGTAAGAAAAAAAACACGTTATACTCTATATAGCTTACCTTTTCCTCTAATATTAGTGCTTTACTATAATAACCTTATTTTATTTAGACTATATAACTTTTAAAGTCACTATATACTTATCTTCACTAAAGCCTAATATAGAGCTATAACGTTTATTAGGTAGTTTACTTTAGGGAATACCTTATTAATATATACTATTAGTCTTAAATCGTGTTATTAGTTATAGCCTATAGTTAGGTGTGTAGCTGATTAATTAACCCTACGCTATGTAGCCACATTATACCGTGTATATGCGATAGCGTTAGCTATTTATCCCCTGGACATAGTAATAATCAGATATAGTGCTAAAATAGCCCTATTCCCTAGTATAGACGAGTCTTATGAGAAAGGCGCTGGCTTATTCCCTAGAGACGAGCGTATAACTACTATACTCTTAAGTGATAATAACACTTTATTAGCTACTATAGCTACTATATTAGAATAAGTAGTAATAGGGCTATTATAGACTATAGTATATGTAGCTATTAAAGGGTCGCCTTTTTAGCCTAGGGCCTAGTCTATAGTAAGGCTAGTATTATTAGAGTTAGAGATTAGATATTATAACCTTTATACCCCTTATACCTTATTATCCTATTAGACTTTCTCTTATATAATATTACGTAGGTTATTATACGCCTACTATATATATAAGCTAGTGTTATTTATATCTATAAGGTATAGATATAGAGAGTACGCTAATATAAACGGGTTTTTATTATAAAGGATATATAGTGCTATCTACACTTTATTAAGTAACTTATTTTTAGTATTATCTAACTCGTTCTCTATCTCTCCTACTATAATCTTTATTAAGGGGTCTTACTAAGTTTACTCTAGTGTAGTTATAGAAGACTACTATAAAACTAATAATAATAATTCTAAAGCAGGAATGTAAGTAGCCCTATTAGCTTACTTACCTACTATATTAGTCACGTGTGTTATACTTTATAAATCCTTACCTAGAGGCGAACTAGTGGTATATATAATAATAATAATTAACTATTTAAAATAAACTCCTTATTACTAATAAGTGTATTATATTATATAGCGGTCCTCTAGCGTTAATTAACTTATAACTATAGCTTCTAGAGAGTCCTACACCGTATTATACTAGAGTGTATGCCTTAGTGCGTTAATAGTCCCCTATAGCGGCGCGTTATAGTAGGTAGAAACGCGCCCTATAGGGCACTAAAATATAGTATCCTTAAACGTATATAGCTTTACGAAGAAAGATTTAAATAGATAAGTCTATATATTTATATATAGATAATTAATAAACTATAAATTATATATAAAGGGCTCTATTTATAGCTATATTTATAAAGGAACACGTGTTTAAAGATACTATATTTTATTATAGTATAGTATAAGGTAGGCGAATTAGTTACTAAGCTAAGGAGATCACACGTGGCTTTAGCACTTAAATTACCACGTTATATATTAATAATTATAACGATATTATAATACACCCCCTAGTATAATTATTCGTCTAAATCACAATCTAGAGCTTAAAGGGGTTAAAGATCCTACCTATAACCCCTCTATAGAAGAGGGGTTTAAATAGTCTCTTTATTAATATTCCTTTATTCTTATTTATATCCCTATATTAAGCTATATTTTTTCTTATATTATAGATTTACAGTGTGTTATTTAGCCCGCCTCTCACTAAAAAGAGAAGCTTCTTATAAATAATATATTTAAGAATAGGCCTTATAAAGTTAGGATAGTTAAGGTCCCTTATTCTCTAAACGTCACTAAATCTATAATAACTCACTCTTAATCTATTACTATATCTTTAGAGGATTCTATAGTAGATCTTATAACTATAGATAGTTACCCTAAGTGTTAAAGAAGGATAGATAATTTAGTATTAATTTTAATAGAATTAGAGAAATCTAGCTATTATTTCCCCTTATATAGTCCTAGTTTAGATATAGAAATTAGTAACTAAGCTATAATAACTCCTCCTCCTATAGTAACTCCACTACCTCTATATCTATCCCTAAAGTTTCCTAAAACGTTAGCCACTAAACGTTTATATATATAAAGCGCTACCTATAAGATTCCTTACTTACTATATATATAGGCGCTCTTAAATAATCTAGCCTTAGATAGCTAGTGTTTTAACTACTTTAATTATAACTAGGTAGTAAGTATAAAGAGATATTTATACTATTATAATATATAAAGGTATATATTAGTTCCTAATTTTTTATATTTCCTCCTCCTTAGCTTATATACTAGTAAATATACCTACTAGTAAAAGGTAAGTAAGTAATTAAATAATAAAAATATAATAAAAGAGGTTAAAGAAGTTAGGAAAGTGTAGATAAAGAATTATATAAATTTTAAATTTATACTAGATTAAGTGGTTAATAATAGATTTAAGGATTTAGTTATTATTAAAGAGGAAGAGTATACTAATTTAAAGAGAAAGGCTACTTTATTAGAAGTATTTTAGGATTTTATAAGGAATTAATCCTTTTTATATAGCTTATTATTATATTACTTAGTTTATTATAAAGAAATTATTTATTTCTCTATTAATAACACTATAGTAGTTATTTAGAAGATATTTATAGTTAGATAGTCTTCTATAATAATATTATTAAAGCTATATATTCTAAATATATTCTAATACTAGAAAGTTAGTTTTAGGTATTAAGTGTAGCTAGATATAGTTTAACTATTCACGATTATATATATTACCTAATCATAGGTAGTGATTCCTATGTTCACACGCTCTAAGAATTATAATATAACCCCTAGATAAATTATTTTACTAAATTAAACGTTATAGACTAAACTAGCTATAGATATTATATATAACTTACTTATAGAAAAAGGGACTTAATACTCTCTTTATTAATAACCCTTTCCTTATTTTCTACACCTATAAGTTAAGCTATACCCTTCTATTTAATATAGACTTACTCTATATTTTTTAGCCTATTTATTACTAATAAGGTAAGTATTATATAAGTAATATA